>CAJUYH010002920.1:0-10235 GCA_910591685.1 Galerucella tenella
ACCTTTGATCTGTGTTCACAATTTTTTAGCTATAATCGCAAATCAGACGATCAGACGATATTGCCACCCATACGTCCAAGCTTAAAAACTTATGGAAGGGCTTACAAACTGAGATATCTAAAGAAAAACTCAAAACAGGAAATACTTGCAAGTGTGACTTGCCAGATTTATTACTTATATGTAAGATTTTGGACACGCTACCTCCGGAATATTTCTCATTTAGATCCAGTTGGGTTTTAATAATATGTAGTTGACATTGAGAAAATATATCTTGTCACGTCAAATGTTGCTGTTATAATCTTTCCTCTGAAATACTATAAAAAGACCACATCAACAAATAGTGTATGAAAAATAAAAATATTTGTTTGCATCCATTAACTTATTAATTTTCATTTCAGTCGCAATCTCTAACATTATCCTGGTTTCCTTTGCACTCCAATTTGTTCCTCGTTTTTTTTGCGTTTTGGATCCATTTGTTCATAGTATTATTTGGTATTAGCTATTTTTTCAGTATTTATCAGTCAGTTTTTGATCGGATATTACGTGACAGCTGATATATTTTTACTCTGTGCTTTCAGCAAACCGTCACTTTGGTCCACGCAGTGCTGTTCCTGGCGGGTATGCAGCGAATGCCCCGCACGCAGGCGCCAAATTCAACTATTCGCTACTCTTGCAAAAACGCAAGGGTACTTTTAAAAAAAATTAAAACGTTTAAATTTATTTGTTCCATCATTATTTGGTACGATGTATTGTCAAAGGTCAATATAGTGAGTAAAATGATGCAGAATCCAAACACAGTGTTAATGAATGCCATAGAGAAATAAAAAGTCTCATCAACTACTTCACTGAAAAAAGGTCAGATGAAAATTTTGATGTTTTTGTCAATTTCCATATGAAAGTACAGACGATCCAGTTCTAGATCCAAAGCGAAAATTTAAGATCAAGTTCAATCCCTACAAAGTCGTTTCGAGAGATTGAAGCAATGCAATGATTTATTTGGATTTTTGAGTGATTTTCAAAACCTAAAGTCTGATGAGATTAAACGATCGTGCATAGATTTGGCTTTGCAAATTCACCATGAAGGAAATGTTTGCAAGGATATTGATTGTCTTGATTTGTACAATGAAATTTCATCATATAAAATCCTCAACCCTGTCAAAGACTCTCGCAATACCTCAGACTCACCCATAGATATTCTGAATTATATAACCAAGAAAAATTTGCAGTCTTTGTTTTCAAACCTGTCATTAGCATTAAGGATATTTTTGACGCTGTCGATTTCTGTTGCGTCTGGCGAAAGGAGTTTTTCAAAGCTAAAACTTGTAAAATCTTATTTGAGAACTTCGATGTGCCAGGAAAGGCTTTCAGATTTAGCTGTTATTTCAATCGAAAATAAAATATGTGAAGCCATCGTTCACAATGAAATGATCAATGAGCTTGCATCTGCAAAAGCAAGACGTGTTATGTTCTAAAACTACCTTGTTATTTGATAATTAGGTATTAGACAGATCTTGCACATTTTCAAGTTAACGAATTTGTTTGCGTTGAGTACCGTTTGTGGGTTTTAACTCAATTCACTGTTGAAACGGATCAAATTCGAGTACCAAATTTTACTCCTTGGGTGTTAACACCGAAAGTAAAGTACTACACATGACATCTTTTAGACCTCGGATTAAAAATTTGGTATGCCCGGTGTAAACGTATCTAATGATCAATAAAAAGGAAGTTAGTATAAAACAAAATCTAAGAAACAAAACTAGAGTGAAATTACAATAGTTTCAAAATTATTTCATTTTTGCCTTATTTGAAAAAATATTGATTGTCTACGCCTATGCTACACATATTACATTATCTCATCAATACTTATTATATTTTTGACCATCATTTACTGAAAAAAAAAGATACCCGGCGGTACTTGGGAAGAGGAGTTAGAATTTGATTTTAATGTGTCGGGGAAATTTTACCGACGACAAAAAAGACATGGGTGTAAAAAATTGATGAAACTAATTGGACTTTTTTTTATAAGATGAATATAAGATTTTTTAATTGAGTGTAGAGTATTATATTAGACGGTCATATAAAACTTTTTATTACGGTCAATAAAAGTTTAAATGATTTATCTGCGGTAAATACGATATGGCTAAGAAGGATCGATTTTTTTAATGATTGATTAACGTTTGATTAATATTGTATTATAGATATAAGGGTGTTTTATGTACCGGTAGCAAATAAGAGTGAATCTTAGATCTCGGCCATATCTAGGGACATGTAGGAGTCCACTACTATAGGTCGTAATTGAATAAAAAGCATTTAAAAAGTCAAATTTTACTAAAAAACCTAATTAAGGAAGAAAACAAAAACATTGAGAGTGGGAAAGTTCAAAATTGTTTAGTAGAATCAGAGTATTCTAATTATTCAATTACGCAATCTTTTGATGGCGCCACTTTTGTTAAGGCGCGTCCACACTATGCCGCTGTTTGCCAATCGTAAAAGCCGATTCGATATAGATGTGACCGTTGGCATGTGCCAATAAACCAGCCGTATGCCAATGAAAATCGCTGAAGTGTCGATCTTCTTCAAAGGAAGCCAAAGAGAACAAAAAGTGGTGACGTGCCAACTACTGCTTCAGTTGTGATTTAGACTGTCTGCAGGTTATCACGTGCTTGCGAATGTAAAGTTATTAATTTGGATAAATCTATATCGGCATTATTCTCCTGTTCTGTGAACATTCTGCGACTAAACTAAATGAATTTCAACAAATATGTAGATATTTTATGGAAGCTGACTTTGTCAATTTGGCTTTGCCAACGGCAAATCGCGGCATTAGTCCAGTAAATGAAGGGACAAAGCTCCTGAAAAGTGGCTGAAGACTTCACTTTGGGCTCAGTTTACGGAAGAGAGGAAAATGGCCATTTAAACCCTGGAAAACGGGGTTCTCGCTAATATCTGGCTAAATATGCGAATTAGAGAATTTTTTTTCCGATAAAAAATTAAGATCGTCTTATTATCTACATGAATGGTCCCCATCATTTTTTTCGAAAATTCGATAGTTATCGAGATAATGAGACCTATAAGTATCCACATTTCAGCTGCTGCTCTGCCTGTAGGAATTCTGCTGTCTATGCATTAACTTGTAAACGGGAGGACGAATTGTTCCATAACTCGGCAAAAAATTGACATTTCCCGATGATGATTAAGGATATTTTCAGGTGTTCAGTTACTGGACGCGTCTTTATAAATATTTTTTTTCGAAAACTACTTATTAGTACATTCAGTGATACAAATCGATGTAGATTCACTGTTTTCAGTTCAGACTTTTCAAAGATAAATCTGTTTTCTATTTCTAATAATTATTTTTCACTGGCTCTTCATTTTCCATTTTAAATTTTCATATACCCTGCTCTTCCAAACGTACACCACTGTTTTATAAGTATATTTTATTTTTTGTTCCCAATGTATTAATTACTTACAAGGAAATTAAAAAAAAGAGTTCGACCATTTACAACTTTGTAATCATTGCACCTTGCTACTTTAATATAAAAGTTTGTTTACGTATACAGATACGACATTAATTCCAAATATGTCCTCCGACAAGTTTATATGCGATTATCCTGGAATGTTGATCATTCAAAATAAGTAAATATGAATTACGTAGTCTACTAGCATTTCATATGGCTGTCGCCAACCAGACGACGTCATTTATACAGAGATTTATCAAAATATATTGGTAGGTGTGAAAAAATAAGATTGTGATTTGTTTATTTTACTTTCAAAAAGTACAAGGATATTATTGCTTGGCGATCATTTTCATATTGGATGGCAACTATAGTTATTTACATTGTTAATAATGGAAGGTTTGAAAACAATCAGTTCAAACTGGACGTTCGCCAACCAATTAGTGGCGAATCCAGGGTACTGGCTAGGGGGAGGAGTAATGAATGTGTCATAAAAATGAGGTCATAATATATTTTCAGAGGTCATATCACCAATAAATAAAACAAGTAACATTCTGCAGATGCAAAAAATCGAGGCTTGGGGGTAATTACCCCCTTTACCCCTCCCTGGATACGCCACAGCAACCAATTAATTCCTTCTGAGCACAGTCCTACTGTACTAACTGTGGGGGGTAATCATAGGAGGATTCTTTGCTTGGCACTATAATTGTCGGAGCTAACATGCGCATATCGTCGAAAATGTTGAAGTGTGAGTTGAAGAACCGTCACAAATTCGAGTTTGCGCATTCCGTAGTTCTAATCAGTACTCGATACGATTCCAGAACGGTTCATACATGGCAGTTGGAACAAACCGGTTATCAAGTATTTCATTCATGATTTTCTTAGTTATCTAAGTTTCCTAAAACCCCGGACATCCTTTTTACTATATTAATAGTGGGAAACAAATTAACTTAACAACAATCCCCGGCAGGTATCGTGGTAAAAGTTTCACTTATAATTTGACCCTCACTTAACTCTTTTCTTTTACGACAGATGAAAATTACAAATACTTTTACTTTTTTGATATATCGTGTCGGTTAAGAAATTTTCCTACATTGTTTACCTTGGTCACGTACTTATTTTGAATAAAATGGTAACTTATTAACCATAAAGAAGAAAAGAAAGTTGTTTAATTAATTAATGGGGTGTATTTGCTATAAGAAAATGTTAATAAACTTTATTTAATTTGGATTGCCGTTTCACAAACTTCTAGTAAAGGTGAATAACAGCTTTTTATTAGTCAGATAGTTAATTAGATTAGATAAAATATTTAAAACGTCATAGATAAGGATCTTTGATAGAAAAAGAGTATTACAGAATTTTCTCCTTTTTTTTCATTTGATGACTTGTCAAGGAGTTTTCATATTAAGGACTTTGTTAGAGCCGAAAAATATTGCCTTAGAACCATGAAAATAACTACACTTTTGCAAATGCAACTAATTACTGGCAGGATACTGAAGAACAGCTTAACTAAAAGACCATTTAAATCATGATTTATTTGGACTTTTAGTGTTGATTGTTAACTCTTGCATGAGTCGCTATCTGTATCTGTATCTGTATCTGTAGAGTGGGGAGGGTGAGTGTGTAGGCTCACAGCACTTAGGCCACATGTGACCCATTGTACATCCTCCCGAGGAGTTGTCCTCCTAGGTCATTGTCCATCCTGTCCTTCTCAGGAAGGTGGTCAGGTCACTAGGAGACATCTCCTTTATATCGGCAGGTGTAGGCCAAGACTCACCGAACACACACTCTCTTATTGACGATAACTCCGGACACTCGCATAAGACATGCCTGACAGTTTCATCTTCCTGTTCACACATCCTGCATAGAGGTGTGTCCACTAACCCCATAGTATGGAGGTGTTTCCTTAGTTGACAGTGACCAGTCAGAAATCCTACTGTTAAACGTAGGTTTTTCCTGGTCATCGCCAAATATTTCTTCGGCGCCAGCTTTCCAGGGTCGCCCAGGGTGATCCTGGCAAGACTGCATCCTTTGATTCCATCCCATCTCTTAAGGGATTGAGCATGGGTGTAACGTTTGGCTAGTTCCGCAATTGTCGCATGAGTCGCTATTATAGCGATAGAAAAAATCCAGCATTTCAGGCCTAAGTAGAATATTAGTAAATTTAACTGGTTTTTAAATAAAAAAACAATTTATAAACAATGGAATCTTAAAGTTCCGTCTACTGAGGATAAAAAGATAACAATAATGCATGCAGGTTAAGAAAATGGCTCTGTCCCTACCACTTTCAGCTAAAAACAGATTCTTCTTTAGATTATCACCAGGATACTGACCCCCCCCCCCTTCCAACTTGTATGTATATTGGGGTGACATTCACTGAGACCTACAAGATCTATGTTGCCCATTTACTTCCACTTAGTGTCTGAGGAAAGTATCAAAGACTCCAATACATACCTATGCACGGTAGCATAAACTTTGTTGGTACCTCCCTGTAAGGTTACTGTACTACTCGCTGGTAATCACTGTTTAAATAAAAAACTGATTCATCTTCTACTGAGTTGATACATTGATTTTTACTATATATAGAACGAGAAATAAATACAGAAAGTTCACGGATAAAACAGACAAAGTAGCGATAATATATTAGTAAGCACATATTTAATAGAAACTGTGCATCTTGCAAAATATGAGGAGGGAACAAAAGCTGGAGAAGAAAGAGTAAGAAAATTTGAGAAACGAACGTATAGGTATTGGATGAAATTTCTTAATAGGATGTTTGGAGTTTTACTAATGATTTCACAAAATTGTCGATAATTCAAAAAAAACAGGCACCAAACTAACACTTAGCATTGAGGTTAGAAACTGGAAATGTTCGGGAAATTTTAGATTTATTTGACAGACTGTATTGTATTGTGCTGTACATGACAAGTGAGTGTGTGACGATACAAGATATTACAAAATTCTTTTGGGTAAATAAACAATTATTATTTACAGCTGCGGAGGTTTGTTCATTTTCTTGGCACTGTGGTGTATGTTTCCATTTATTTTTGGGTTCATAAAAATATTGATTGACTCATGTAGTAAAGTTTTTATCCACCTATGCCGAAAAATTCTAAGCCATCATTACTACACTACATTTACTATTCAAAATAGTATATTAAAGTATAAGTGGATATTAAGGTCTTTAAAACACGCGCGATTTTTCGAGCACGCCGGCGAAGCCGGAGTGCTCGAAATAGAGCAAGTGTTTTAAAGACCAGTTATCCACGAATAGTTTACGCTATTTTTTTTATTGGTGCACTTTGAAATTATAAATACTGGTCTATAACTACTACAAGAAATGGAAATCATAGATGGAAATGAGAACTAAATGTCAAATGGTTGAATTCGTGATGTATATGATGTATACCTTGCGTTGTCATGGAAATGAGAAAAGCATAAACTAATTTGTATTTTGATGGAAGTTCAACGTTATCGAGTTCTGTGAATGTCAATAGTATTAATTTAAATACCATTTCCTAAGATTTGGAAAATCGAAATATCAATATTTCAAACAATACTAACGGCACTTTCCATTTTAATTTATAAATTTGACATTGTTAAATATTGTTCGAATAAAAGTTTTGATGTTACAAACTACTCCTGTCAGATCAATAATAAAAAAATTGTCATCTAGACATGTTTTAGACACATATGAAAGCGCCGGAAGGAAATCAGATCAGGAAAAAGCAGTAACATAAAAAATTGTATAGTGAAGTAACTAACGTGGACTAGAAAGGGTCTAATGGCAATATTTAAAAAAAATAATTGAATCAAAAGTGTGTGTGTCTGTAGGCAAATACAATAATGTTATTCTATCTTTTTTATATTTAAAATTTGAACATCATTAACGATAATAATATTGTTGGCGACCTTGTAACGCGTATTTTATTTCGTTACGAAGGTATAAGAAGCATAGGTAATCTATAAATATAGAAACTTAACATCTTTGAATAATATTTCAGTTATTGGTGAATATGAAATAAAGGTCGCAATCATTTTATAGACACAGAAGAAGGATTTTCGCAAGAACATTTTCTTAATGAATTTAAATACTTATATATTGTCTTACCACGAAATAGACTATTAAATTACAAAATAAACAGAGAAGTTACGTAAAAAATATAATGGGCTAATAAGATAGGCCAAAATGGAATGTTGATTTTCTGATAGTTTTTTTGAAAATAAATGAAGATGGAAAAAAAAGTGATAATACGCGAAATGGAGAATGATAGAATGGCTAATGGATAAGAAAGCTAAAAGCCAAAAAGAAGTAAAATAAAGATAGGTGATATGGTTTTAAATGAAACTAACTGTTTTTAAATGACTCCACAATATATTTGTAAAAATAGGTAAATTGCAAGTAAATTGACAATTGTTTCGATATAAATATCATCATCAGAATGACAGAAGTTACTTTTGACATGATGTATACTTGATATATATTTGGCTAGTCCAAATAGTGCCCTATCTAGTGATTGACTTAATATATATGAATAGAAAAAAGAAGAAGATTTTACAAATAGTAGCTTTGATATTATTAGCCCTATGGGGATATTCTGGATATCTTTGTCCCATTTAAGATCAGTATAACTGTGCAATGATGTAGGAAACCAGGAAAACTATATCTGCTGATCTTTACAATTATTACTTAAGAAGACAGTTTAATAATGGAGAACTTCCTAGATTCAGCTGTTCATTGAGGACTTCATATTGTGGGTCTGTTAAGTGTCTTCTAATTTCTAATTCTTCGAGGAAGTCCAGTTCTTGACACAGTATATACAGATTAAAACAACCAGATAAATCACATTATGCAAAACACCTACTTGACACTAAACATTCAGTAACACCTAACACAGAACCAGAAATACTACATGTTTGTGATAAGAAGCAAGAACTGGACTTCCTCGAAGAATTAGAAATTAGAAGACACTTAACAGACCCACAATATGAAGTCCTCAATGAACAGCTGAATCTAGGAAGTTCTCCATTATTAAACTGTCTTCTAATTTCTAATTCTTCGAGGAAGTCCAGTTCTTGCTTCTTATCACAAACATGTAGTATTTCTGGTTCTGTGTTAGGTGTTACTGAATGTTTAGTGTCAAGTAGGTGTTTTGCATAATGTGATTTATCTGGTTGTTTTAATCTGTATATACTGTGTCAAGAACTGGACTTCCTCGAAGAATTAGAAATTAGAAGACACTTAACAGACCCACAATATGAAGTCCTCAATGAACAGCTGAATCTAGGAAGTTCTCCATTATTAAACTGTCTTCTTAAGTAATAATTGTAAAGATCAGCAGATATAGTTTTCCTGGTTTCCTACATCATTGCACAGTTATACTGATCTTAAATGGGACAAAGATATCCAGAATATCCCCATAGGGCTAATAATATCAAAGCTACTATTTGTAAAATCTTCTTCTTTTTTCTATTCATATATATTAAGTCAATCACTAGATAGGGCACTATTTGGACTAGCCAAATATATATCAAGTATACATCATGTCAAAAGTAACTTCTGTCATTCTGATGATGATATTTATATCGAAACAATTGTCAATTTACTTGCAATTTACCTATTTTTACAAATATATTGTGGAGTCATTTAAAAACAGTTAGTTTCATTTAAAACCATATGATGAGTAGATTCCACGAAGTGAGGGTTTATACAGTTAACTCAAAGATAGGTGAACTAAAAATAATATTGATTTGTTTTTTTTTCTTATTCTTTTGGGAATCAAACCACAATAATGTTTTTTATTTCGACGTTTCGGTAGCGTTCCAGCTACCGTTGTCAAGATTAACTAGTATTAAAATTAATAAAATAATTTTTCGTTGGGTCAGATAGGGACCAAAAGAATAAGAAAAAAGAATAAGTAATGCCACAAGGAACTTACAGAAGATAATATTGATTTGGTTTTGATAGAAGTCAAAAGTATGGAAATTCGTTTATTTGCAAAAGTACGACTCTAGAAATCAAAGTATCGAAACTTTGGGATCGTGAAACTTTTTAAATAAATTTTTGTAATACGACTCTTCTTTCAAAGTTATAGGCATCTAAAGTTTAGAAATAAAAACTTATGTTTATACATAATTTATAAACTAGATTGATTGTACTTCCATGTACCTACTGTGTTTGACGGTATAAATGTACATCATGCACTCAAAATCCGGGGGCGGATTATGCCTAATTGTTAACACTCCCTAATTTTCAAAGGGACAACCTGTACAATTACTAAATTTTTAATCGATTTACTAATAAAAATAATTTGAATCTTAGGATCGGAATCTGTTTAGAGTATCCCCATTTGTCATATTCCGTAAAAATACACAATTTAGAGAAAATCATTAATTGTCACTGTTTATTGGTGATTTTGTTGTTCTAATAATACGATTTCTAATATAATTTTCAGTTCATATACCCGTTCCCGAATTTTTTAAATTAAGTTCCTTCAGACATACCTTATCAAATAATTCAACAAAGAATGTGAGACTTTTTGGTGTAACTCCAGAATCACATCTTTATTTTCGACTGTTTTCGAAATTTTATGCCATTGAGAAACACATTTAGTAATTACCCGATGATAATTTGGAATCATAATAAAACACGATAAGATTAATCATTAAGAATTAGGCGTGTGAAATTTTAAATGTTATGATGTTTTTATAAATAATTCAAGATTATTTATAATAAACATTTTCGTTATCATGAAATGTTATGATGACTTTAGCATTTCC
>CAJUYH010002920.1:10245-36190 GCA_910591685.1 Galerucella tenella
TTTTGAGGTTTTGAGATAATTCATATAATAATTTTTGAAATTGTTAATTATTTATTTTTTATTTGTAAATTTTGTCATTTCTAGACAACTCTAGAATATTTTGAAAGCTATGAGAAATAAATTGAGGTACATATTGAGCATCAAATTTTCATGACTTAACCTCTTTCAACAATGCTTAATTTTCTTCTTTTTTTTTCGTTTATTATCCTAGATAGAAAATAGAACATACAGTAGACATGAAAATAACTATTCTTATAATCAATAACATATTTCATTCAGATTAAGGCCTTTCATTTTCAACTCTTATGTTTTTCTTTGATGGTTTCTGCAGCCAATGTAGGATTATGTCTTCATAAGCTAAGCTTTTCTTTCACACATCCGTTATTTCAGTTTCCAAAACAGGTACCATTCCAGCTGGATAAGCTTTTTGGGTCGGAAATTTGACTCTTCTTTTTTCATTTCTTTATTTACCTACATCCTACATCCCCATAGTTTTTGCAGCCACTTTTTTCCAGAATAACTTGTATATGCTTCACCATTTACTCACAATTCACCGTTTACGACACATTTTTTTTCTTTTTTGCACCAGTTTACTACCTTCTTTTTCAGCAATCATTCATAGAGTAATCATAAAAAGTGAGGCTAGAGCTACAAAAGCATATGCTTAAGGTTATGTCAGTGACTTATCTCCTTTCAACATTAAACAGTATTACAGAGTTGGCTGAAAATAATTCAAGAGTGCCTGCCCTCCCTCTCAACACCAAACGATTGTTGAAGAACGTATAAAACGACATCTTGCACAAAAATGCCAATAACTGACTATTCCCCTTTCAACAATAACCGATTCAATTGTGACCCATCTCAATTGAATCGGTTATTGTTTGTCCAATGACAAAATTTTCTCAGCTCCAAAGAAATGCATTCTTGATCAACTTCTCCAGTTGTCAACACACTTTGGCCTAAAATGTCTGACACATCCACACTAGATAAGAATCGAATAGTAACCATAAAATGCCATATAGACCCATTACTTTTGAGCAATAATATTTCCAAGGATATGGTGATAAAATCAAAAATGCTTCCTATATCAAATATTGTAAATAATTCAAAAAATACGGTCATTTTTTTACGTATCTAATGGACAAAATCCAAGTTTATTTTATTATTGCAACTTATTAAAACGAACGATAAGAATGATAATGTAACAACTGACGATAGCTTGAGTCAGCAGTATTTAATTGAAGGAAAAAAAACTGATTAATCAATATTTATAGAGTATTTAGTTCATATTTGCGGTAAACACAAAGAATAATATAAATTTAATTGATAAAGATTGCAATTATTTTATCCAACAGCTGTGCGAATTGCGTTTTTTTTTATCGAATAACCAAATAATATTATTGAGCAAGACCGTTTTAATAGTTCAACTTTAAAATCTAGAACACAGACAATTCACTATCAAGAATGCACAACAATTCTAGGTGTGATTATGATATAATAATTTTGTAACAGATATTATAGAACAGATTTTTTCAATATTCAATAT
This sequence comes from Galerucella tenella, assembly GCA_910591685.1. Classification (NCBI taxonomy): domain Eukaryota; kingdom Metazoa; phylum Arthropoda; class Insecta; order Coleoptera; family Chrysomelidae; genus Galerucella; species Galerucella tenella. The sequence continues at coordinate 11,792 of CAJUYH010002920.1, forward strand.
CGAATATCAAAAGAAAGCTATGCTTGAAAAGAGATTATAAAAAAAGATACCGGCTCGCCCTTATTTATCCACTCCAAAAGAATCCTCTTTACTTTGACCACAATCTTTATGCCTCAATTACCTTAATTGACGTCGAGATGTAGTTTCCTCCTATTAACAAACTTGCTTGGAGTTCTACAAGAATTTTTAAATTTTGGTGATGGTTATAGATAACCTATTACAAAATATATGAGTTAACGAGGAAGTATAAGCAAAGTCCAAGTTTATAAAAAGGGCAGCAATTTGTTGCAGCAAAGATTTCTGAATATTGTGTTGCAAAATGTGAAAAAATTTGATGGCGTAGTATTAACAGAAAGTGTACTAACAGCCAGGGTCTACTTAAAGCTGATAGCTACTAAGCCTAGATTGGTAAGAAATTGTAAAGAAACTCTTTTAATAGTCTGGAAAGAGACAACACAATTGCAGGAAATGAATTCATTTCAGTTAGCTGAAGAATGCTGTAAAGGAGGTCCGGAGCAGTTTTGCAGATTCACAAAGGATTGCATAAGAGAGAAGATCCAGAACACAAATTTAAACGGCAGGCAGGTCGTTATTTCTTGTTGGAGGCATTATGCCAGAGGTCAATTCCAGAATACTGTGACTTTCAGTGGCAACCAGCAATTTGCTCATCTTATGCATTTGGAAACATGCACAATTATTAAGCAGCATTCAAGCAAAACAAAGTAATTGGCAGCACCTTCCTCTCAACCCAACTGAATAATTTTCTGGATAGAAAGTTACATAATCACCGCAAATGGCAAATTTCAAATGATACCCGACTATGAAACTTTTAGGCACTAGAAGAAAACCGTTTCAAGAGAAGAAGCGACACACTTAGGGATGGATAACATAACAACTTTCGAAAGATACTGGAAGTGTCTTAAAACAAGGTGATGAGGAGGGGTGTATATTGATTCAGTATTGCAATAGACCCCCAGATGAAGGGCATAGACTAAACAATTACAAGTATAAGCTAGTGGTTAATGTAAGATCAAACCTTTTGTATTACTCACTCCGAACTTTATAATTGGCCATTAATAAAATAAATCGGCGAATGGTTATTATGATAACAACCGAAAGTATTTCTAGAATTCAAAATATAAAAAGTTCATTAACCTAGCAAACATCATCGTCCAAAAATTCCGTATCAAAATACAGTTTCGCACTAAAGCCTTTAAATATTTACTAGCATTTCCTACAAATAGATATTTTTACACCTTCCTACCGACATGGAGGTACAAACATTGCCTAGAGCAAATAAACTGTATCAGAGCAGTTATCTATCTCCGTTGTTATTGACGTGTTAGTCAATGATTTGAAACTATATTATGCATCGTCCAGACAGACAATTACAGTGGCGTAACTGAATTTAGGTATTTATAGAAATTATGTGTTATAAACTGTCTATGTTGCTTCGTGTTACTACTGCATTGAGAAAATGTTTCAATTTTGACGTTAACAGCTGTCAAATTACGTACCGACTGTTAAAACGTCACGGTATAATGGTAAATCGTTCAGGAATTTATCTAGAACCATGTTAATTTTCAATTATTATTGTTTTTAAGGTGAAATAAATTGACCTCTACCAAATTTTTAGGTCAATGTGTACTTTACTTTTGCTCTGTATTTAAAAAAAAATCCCGGTGTTTTGCATCATTCAAGGTAGGTTGTAAAGTTTGAGAACAATGAATGTCCGTGAAAAAACTGACTAAATAAAGTTCAGTAAACTTAATTGACATTAAAAGTCTTACAAATGTTTCAAGACTGAGTAAGCTTGAACCCTATACGGGCATAGAAAAGCAAATGTTATGAAAATATATGATGTATTTATGTATTTTACAGGAATCGGTAACTAAACCCGTAAATAATTTCAACTAAAATTACTTCTTGTATAACTGTTATTTGAATAAATTCTGTTAAGTATGTCATATTTTGCGGTTAATCTAGTTAATTAATATAAAGTGACAAGTTCAACACAAGGAGAAAGCTTTTATTTCATTTTGATGCGTTTCTAGAAATAACAGCTAAAAATGTTACCAATTCTCGAAAGAAATAAATTCATTTATTTGAAATTAGAACTACCAAAGTATCTATTACATGCCTTCACAGAGATATCTATTTTTAAAATACATACGCGTTAACGCCTGTATGAGGTACATGACCTTCTAAATTGAAAATAGTGAATCTATCTTTCATGAGTATTATTCTCCAATCCAAAAGACAAACTATTTATGCATATTCTGTGTGTTCCTTGTGGTGTATTCATTATCCTTTTTCGTTAGTTTATATGAAAAATTTTGTTAACAAGACAAATCAATATTATTTTGAAGTTTAAGACTGCTCCTTGGTAAAATGAGAAATGAATATTTTATTGTATGACAGTCTACTAGTGAAGTCCACGCACTAGGAATAAATAAATCAACACAAAAACTATAAAATATAGGAAGTTCTTTAAATCAGGTATTTGCAAACATGCTTTAGAAGATAGGTATCAAATTCAATGGGAATCGGCGCACCTAATATTAAAAGAATGCCCACGTTGGGCGCCAAAATCTGCAGCACACTTTTGATAAAATGTAGTTGTGCTCCAAAATATGAAACCTCTTTATTTGTTTTTTGCGCTGACCAAAAAATATAATGACTTTATTTGTTGACTTTGAAACCGCCGAGATTTTGAAGAATTATAATTTGGAAACAATAAATTGATTTATTTAAATACATGGATTAAACGATAATTCTTATCTCTGCGGTTTATACAAGGTTTGTAGTAGAATTTATACCTGTCTGATGTGTCTCTGGGTGTATCAGAATGTTATCTGGGTGTCTATTCACTAACAGTGAGAGCTCCTACGAGAATAAACACTTATCAAGTGCGCAAGCTCTCTCGAAATTGCCAATTTTGATATAGCCCGAATGCGCACTTTATATGTGTGTACTTTCGTAGGAGTGAATAGACTTCCTGGCACTTAGCTGAAGAGCTATCTGAAGCCTAAGAGCTTTTCTAACTGACCTGGAAATTCCCCAGAACTTTTACCTGAAGCCAAAAGCAAAAGACGGAAAATAAAAGTGCTTTAATATAACTAAATGCGGATATTTAAATTTGGTTACCAATGTTATAAAGAGAAATTTCCAATAATCCAATACCTGCTTTATCAGCAGTCACGTAGCTATAGCTTTTACAAGGGGAGGGTTTTGGTTTTTTTCATCTGATAAGTTTAGAAGTGGAAAGCTTTATTGAAGGCGCCGCCTAAGGCAAAAAAAATCGAGTGCCACGACCTAAAGCAATTTTTCAAGTTCAAGAAATAATGTCAAGTTTTTTTTTCAATTATTTGTTTGACTTGGCTACATCTAAAAGTATTTTTAAACCCCTTCTGCTGAAATGGTTATAACCATGTACCTATATATTTTTTTAAAGAACCGTCCCTTCGCCGGCACCACCTCAGCCTCTTGGGCTTATTGTGGATTCTCCTAGCATTCTGATTACAGCCTATTCAGCCAATCCGTTCCCTGTATTAGGTCATACAGGTTCTTTACTGGTTGGTTGTAGAAGTCTTCTGGAGTCATTTGGGGTCTTCCATTTAGTTTTTGCCTCCTGTGGTCCAGCGTCTCACAGTTGCATAATATGTGCAGAGCTGTTTCAGTGTCCTTTTTGCATCTCCTGCATGTGAGGTCTCCGTTATACAGCCCTATTTTGTTCAGGTGCTCCTTTGTGGGAAAGTCTCCCGTAAGAAGCCCCGTTGCCGAAGAGGCTCCGGCTCCTGGAAGATATTCCAGTTCTGGCTCGAGCGTCTGACGAATGCTTGCGCAAGTACTACTTCGCAACCCCATACAGGGCTATGATCCGGGACAGAGAATCCTGGGATAAAGAGACGAATACACAGCCTCATGGGACTGTCTGGTTCACATATGGCTCATGCTCTGGTGACAGAGCAGGGGCTGGAATTTACTCTAGGAACCCAAGGACACAAATCTGTATACCATTGGGTGATGGTGTATCTGCATATCAGGCCGAGATATATGCTATCTTGGAATGTGCGCAGATAAACCTAGACAGAGGTTATGTGGATCGACGCATAACCATATACACCGACAGTCAGGCAGCAATTAAAGCCCTGAGTGGATATACCATCAACTCGGGACTTGCTGACGAATGTCGAGAACGACTTGCTGATCTTGCAAGTCAGAACGCAGTGCGGCTAGAATGGATTCCGGCCCACTCTGGTTTTGAAGGCAACGAAATGGCGGATGCACTGGCTGCGGAAGGGGCGGCAGCTCCTTTCTGCGGCCCGGGCCCGACCCTCGGCCTAACAAAACAAACGATACGCAAGGAGACGAGGAAGTGGCTGAGGAACCAGCACCTCGCTCATTGGAATGCCCTGCAGGGTCCTAGACAATCCAAACTCATACTGAAGGGATGGACTGATGGACACGCTGGGGCAGCTATTGAACTACCAAGGAGTAGGTTGAGGAAGATAGCAGGACTCCTAACAGGGCACTGCTGTATGAGGAAGCACCTCTACAATCTAGGAGTAGAGGAAAGTTCCCTATGTAGGGGTTGCGGCATGACTGATGAAACGTCAGTTCATGTTCTCTTAAAGTGTCCACACTGGGCTGTATTACGCAGGCGAATCTTCGGAGTCACTGTCATGGCTCCTGGGGACACAAGCAGGCATCCACTGAAAAAGGTTGTGGCCTTTATTGAAGGGATCGGCTTCATGGATGACTAGGTAGCAGGAATGGCACAATGGGCCCGCCAATGGCCTCAGTGCCGGAACCGTGACTTTAGTTTGGCTAGGTCAAGGCTCGCCTGCACATTCTGTAGTAGTAGTAAGTAGTAGCCCCGTTGTGGTGCGTAGTTTGTTCCTGCTAATTGAGAGCAGTTCTTTTGCAACTTTTTTTGATGGTTTTTTTATAAATTTCTTCCCATGTGTTTGCCTGGGCGTATTCTTCCAGAGTTTTATGGATTGTTCTTTTACCCACCCTTTTAACCATGACCTAGTGGAGCATCTGGGGATGCCCACAGATGGCTCGGGTCCGTTCATCAGTGTTTACGATCCTGCTCTTGCAGCTTTTTCATTGCCAGCGATTCCTTTGTGACCTAGGACCCACTACAGTGTTACAGTGTTCCGAGTCGCCAGTCTTCCAAGTTCTTCGCCACATTCCCATACCAGCCGAGATGATACCTGTATATTAATTTGGGAGCACCTATTATGAAAAGTGATAGATTATTGAAATTTGAAGCTTTTATTAAAACAGAAAATCAATCTCACAAAAGTAAATTTAACCTCTTCCGCTAAATTATTCACAATTGTTGAGGAATCTATTTCTATTGCCACATCCCGATGAATACTCATATTGTGGCAATATGCTAATAAAAAATTATTGTACCTTTATTGTATTTTATATGGGGAGGGTTTGAACCCCCAAACCCCCCCTCCCCCTTATATACGTCCCTGTTTATCAGGATAGGTTAGTTTTTATCCAGGTTTTCTTATGATTTATCATTGGGATTGTTGTTAATAGATACACATTATTCAACACACAAAATCACAAAACTGAATCGGAAGTTATAAAAAAAATATTTCAGCCAAGCCCATTTCAGAAGGGTTTGTCGGCATAAATGTATTATGAAAAAAATAACAATTTTTCTATTGTAAAAATAGCGTTAATGATACGTAAATTCGATTGAGTCACACGATCGTGTGATGGCTTTTATTGTTCATGATTTGAATTCAGTTGTGACCATCCTAACCCCAAATACTTCTATGCACGTATGCGGAAACTTGTCAGGTCGATGTTAAGGTTACCAATGAAGATTAATACGAAAATAAAAATAATGACAACTTCCGGAATAAATTTGTAATTCGGGTCAAATTCTAGTTGGCTTGTCAAACAAGGTTTAGATATTTCTCTTTTTTATTCCTTCCATAAAAAAATATTTTCAAATACCAATTTCCGGAACTAACAATTTTGTGACAAATTCGTATGTAACTGTATGACCTTAAGAATAGCCGTTTCTAAGAATGATTAAATAATAAATGAATGCCGGTTTAAAGTGAACAATAGATGAATGAAACGACTATCTGCCCGAATGAGTCACCGGAAATTGAGATATTTAAAAAAGATTGTTGTTAACGACCCACCAATGTTTTTAAATCTCAATTTGTTTTTTCAAAGCACATTCTTCTAGAATATATGTCTTGGAAATTGTAAAAAACTTTCCGTTGGTGTAATCGATTTATTTTTTCTCAAAGGAAATTGAAGAAATTGATTTTTTCTAGTTATTTCTTAACACTTTTTGGAATTTTTAGAGAAGAAAATCAATAGTAATTGAAATAGAAGCGTGAAGATAATGTCTCAATGTTTTCTCCGGACATTCTAGAATATGTCTAGAATAATGTAAGGAGAAGGAATAAAGGAGCAAGATCAATCTATACTTTAAAAGCGCAAGAAAATGACCAAAAATAGTTATCTTCATATAGAAGTTCTATTTCAATGGTCGCATTTTCCAAGTTTTCCTAGAGACATTCTAGAATATTTCAGATGAAAGCCAACAGCGATTTAAAAAGTATTTTCTTATAGAAAACTATTTCTTAACCAAGAATTATAGAATATGTCTAGAAGTAAGCAAACGATTCTTGATAAGGAATTTATTTTTTATTAAAATAACTTGATATAAATTCCAAATCTCTTATTTTAATACCGTTTTTACTTTTTGTCTTTATAATTCTTCCAAATTTTATGAAAAATACGCATTCTTAAATACATCTAAAAGGAAATCAATAGTGATGTTATTAACAGCTATGCGATATAAAAATTTTAAACTTAAAAAAACCTACGTTAATTCTGAATGCAGTACGTGAATCATCCAGATTTTTCTACGGACATTCTAGATTATGCCTAGAATAATTTAAGTCCCGAATGAAACACCCGATGATATAATTCCTCTTTCAATAAAAAAATAAACATATAAGAAAGTAGGTTTTATATTTACCTATCCTAGTACATAATGGGTGAACTTACCTAAAACAAAAAAGAAATTAATTATTTAATTTTGTATAAATGTTTATGTAAATTTTAAGTTAGTTTTATCCAGTGACGAGAATATGCCTTAGGTTGCAGCTTTTGCAACTATATAAAGTGGTTTTAATTTAAAGTGTAACCTTAAAACAAAATTATGTGTTTTGTGAAGTCAAGATATTATTTCATTAAAACTTAAAAATATTACAGATGGAATAGTATCAACGCTGGATTAAATTTTATTAGTAAAAATCACAGACGAGTTCAAGAAAATTCAATTTTACATTAAACATCTGTTAAAAACCTAATTATTTTTAAAATTGGAAGATGAAAAACACCAAATCTTCTTCAATTAGGGTTGATATGATTCTATCATCATTTGCTATTGAATAGATTTGAAAAGATGAAGAGTTTTACTTCCTGGTGCATCTATAAAAAGACGAAAACTTTCAAGGTCGCAGGTTGCTTTATTGATTCATACGGTCTTCTTTCTAGTCAGAGTTCGGCCTTAGTGGTTTTTGTGCTCTTGGTCATACCACCGTACACTAACTACCGACAGGTAAATTCACTTGCGTCGAAACGTTTGAAAATTTTGGTACATCTTTTCTCTGGCGCCTTACACGTCTATCTCTATCTATATAGCACATTCAATACTCGATTTAAACTAGCCAGAACTCGCCAGACGATAGGAGGGGTAAGGAAATTTTCGGTAACCCATAAATCGACGAAGTGGATTTACTTGTCGGTAGTTAGTGTACCTACGGTGGTTATACCGTTCAAGAAAAGAAACTAGTTGTCAAGACTTGGCAGTCTTTGCACTAGATTCTTCTTGGAAAAAAGCATCTCTTATAGGAGTCAGTGCCTCCCACTCGAAGATAATATGTGGGACTATTTTTTCTCTTCCAGGAATTTGCTGTGTTCCTGTTACGTGTCTAATCAGACACCAAGGGATGTATATCCAAAGTTCCTGAGAGGCAATGGGTAATAATGATTTTCAAGAGACACATCAAAAATTTTTAATCCCCAGCAAACTTTTATTTCAAATTAAATAAATTCCTTTTCTATGCAAATATTACTTCATGTGAGGTATAGTGTATTTTAAATAAGCCGTGGACTTTTTAGAACAGATTCGGTTGAATTATAATTTTACAATATCAAATACTTTTCTCTATCAATAATGTTTATTTGAATGACTGACACCCACCAATTAACGAGTTATTTTCCCATGTGTGGTACCACCCACTAATAAAATCTAATTTATACGTTCACATTCATATCTCTTCGTCGCTGTTCAAACAAAAATAATTGTCTTGAGTTGTTTTCAAAGCCATTAGGAGATAAACAGTGTTATGGTTTTTATCAATCAAATTTACTCACTTCCGAATTCAATATAATGATAATAAACCAGAGGGTGTAATGTTAGAGAATTTTGTGTAATAATAATGATTTTTTCAAAGAATATTTATTCTTTTTATGAAATATAAATTGATTTGAATTAATTTATTAAGATGTGTCTACATTATGTCGATCGACAATGTCTTCTATTGTAAAACTGCGACCACATTATGGATCGGCATTGTCGATCGACACCATTCGACATAATGTGGACGCGACTTAAAAGTAGATACCTACTTTTTCTCTCCCGTTTTTAAGGATATTTACATTAAACCCAGTAATAACGCGTAGTCAAATTTTGGCCTGACAAAATAAAAACCCGATTTAAAAGCGATACGCCTATGACAACCTGTTTAATTTTTCTTTCCTGACTCTATAAAAACAATATTAATACATGTACGTCACTCTGTACAAGTAATTAAGATTTAAATAACCACATTGTGATGGTTAAAATACAGCGTTTTTAATATATTCAGATGCAGGTCCGTCATGATGAAAGTAGCACAATTTTAACCTTGAAATACGAGCGACAATTACCGCTGTTACTTGGCAAAATTATAATATTTATCGGCAGTTTTTGTTACGTATAAATAATTTATTTTGCAATTAATTTGCGTTTCACTTTTTGTAACAATACCGTCATTTCTACCGCAAAAATAGATTTTTTTAGGTCAGAACTGAACCAGTCTTGAAAATTACTTCAAAAATTTGCATACGATGAACTTGCTTCGACGTTGATTATACCCCAGCAGCAGCATTTCTTTAAAATACGATCTATAATTTGAGTCTAATTATCTGCAACAATTTCGGAATTTATGCATCAGTCATCTTAGGTTACGACAATATCGACATTACAGAAGATGTTGAAGAAATTATTATCTTCTCGTGTTACTGCCACTCACTTCATCATCCAAACAATTATTCATATTTCTGTTTTCTTTCAGAGTGATAAGTCACAGGTTTCGAGACCAATTTTGTTAAGTTCAAAATCTTGGCCTTGGACATTGTGTCAAAATCGAGGTCAAAATCGACATGGGAATCACAGATTATGTATGTATTTGGTTGAAACTGACATCCGAAAAAGTAATTGATCATATAAATTTGTAGGTAGTACTTGAAAATAGCTTTAGAAGTGGGTACAAGCTGTACTTCAAAGACGGGATAATTTTCCAGATAAACACTATTCTAAAGCATTTGGATTACAGAGATCTTGAGATATTCCAGAAATATTCACACAAAAACGTTCAATAGGAGTGTCAGGCTTAGGCTTAGAACTACTCAAAATATCTCCAGTCTAACTAGTGGCCTATTTAGCAGACACAAAGTGAAGAAAAAGGTACAAGGATTTAGTTCATGAGTTTGGGCTCAATAAAGGATGCATGGGTGATAAAGTATACATGATCCAAACCAGTATTGTCGGGGCTCCCACTCGCTCTCAGACCAGAACGACTTCCACAAAATGTATCTGCTTCGTTGCGAAGCTGGATATATATTTAGTGGGATCTCTACAATAAAATCTTATGGTTCCCTTTGGATAACCGAAGAAACTCAACGATTATAAATTTTACCGGGAACCAATTTCACGATAGCGAGCTTTAGATCTGCACCAATAAAAAATATTAGTGGAAGCATATCAGATTGAGTGAAATACAAGTTTTCAAAGAACCATCTAACTGGTAAATGGTCCAAATCTGATAAGAAGGCTGGAAAGGGTTGTCCCATGCGTGCGTGTGTCAAACACCGAACATTGTGCTAATTTGAGATCAGAAATACAGTAGGTATCGTTGGTCAGTCGTAACTATTCTACCATATCCACAGAGAGTCTCTAGTATGGGTGCCGGGACATGAAGGGACTGCTGGTAATGAATTGGCGGACCAGCTAGCTAAACAAGGCTCTAAAGGAGACTTTATAGGTCCGGAACCGTTCTGTGGAATCACAAAGGATTACATAAGAGGGGAAATCCGGAACTGGCTAGACAAAGAACACCAAATTAAATGGAGGTTGACAGAAGGTCATCTTCACACAAAAAGTCTACTGAAAAAGGTAAACAAAGAACTCTCAACCAGTTTATTGAAACTGAGCAAGAGACACTTGAAGACAGTAACCGACCTGGTTACTGGACATTGCACTCTAAGGAAACATTTGTACAGAATGGGAATAGTCAGTGAACCTTTCTGTAGGAAGTGCGAACTAAGGGATGATACACCTATTCATATATTCTGCTCATGTAAGAACTTAGAAGGACTCAGACAGAAGCATTTTGGAAAGGAAACTATACAACCATCAGAACTACTTAAAATCCCCCCAAATAAGCTAGTGGCCTATATAGAGGACACGAAACTTTTGGAGTGGAAGTAGATAACATTGGGAATGGTACAATGACTTAGGTCAAGTGCCCGGGCTGTTGAGCACAACCCAAACGTTTGAATGAATGAATGAATGAATCCACAGAGAAAACGTTAGACAATAATTTAAGTATGTTTAATAAATATCAAGAGTTGATAACTTGACTTCACTGTTTTTTGGCAGAACGGACGTTTGTCTTTCGCTAGTAGTCCAGTGAAATGAAGACTTAAACCACTAAGTTCATTTTGACATTTTCTATTGCAAATACGTCCAACTGATTAAATGAAATGATTTCATAATAAATTTAATATCTAAATTCTTTATTGATTTATGTTGGGGGTGGTTATTAAATTTTTTCACCCCCTTAATAAAATTCAATATTTTTGAACTGGGCATAATTCAAATTTATATGAAAACGAACTTGGATTCAAAAATGCTGGTTTTTGTTTTTAGCAGTGTAAATCTTTATTTGGACCATAGTATTTGGCATTTCTGTCTGGTTTTGAATTTGGTTTTTGATAATTATATCATTTTACTACGAAACGTAATATTGACGTTAGCCAACAAATGAATAAAGTAAACGAAAGTAACAATTAAGCTCTATATCTCAATTCCTAGTAATCTGTTATTTAATTTAATGTTTCTAGAAATCTAATTTGTAATTCTGATTATCATACTATAAGTAAAAACGCGTCTAATCCGCTTGACGACGGTAATTATAATATCATTCTTAGCACGTCTGTTGCTTCCTTTCGGTTTTATAATACCCAAATAAATAACGCAGGAACCAACCAAACACCTGTTCAAAATTGGTAATTATTACACTACACTTTTCTCTGATGTAAAGTGAGTTAAAAAAAGTTTAAGATCTACATTAACACAACCTCAACAGTGAGCACAATCAATATTTCTATTTTCTTTTTTGTTAGAAATTTCTGATGTTTTGTTTTTAAATGAAAAAAAAATTATTTTTTCAAATTTTGTGCACCTGTTAGAAATTTCATCCAATTTTAAATTAAGAAATTTCCACCCCTCAAATTAACTTCAGGGGTAGCAATTCTTATTTTTTCAAAAAGGACCAAAAAGGTAGTGTAAGTCTTTCAATTTTTTTTTGTTTTCACATTAATTTATGTGTGTATATATATTGGGGTGACTAAATAGATACGCATTTTATTGTAGTGGATCACTTCGAATATAAGATTATGTACCATAGAATATTATAGCTTCCTTACCCATTGTAAACAAACTTTCACTATCGATTTGACATAATATTATGAATAAACGCAGAAAGATTATCTATTGTTCTCCAATTCGCAAGCAGAAAAGCAAAAACCTGGTTACGTATTATGATAAATATCAATGTACAGTTTCGTCATTATGACCTACATCAGGTACCTACTTATATTAGATTTAGCTCTGTAATAACCGTCTTTGAGAAGAGTTGTATTTGTGAAAATTTCATGAACTTGGACTATTAAGTCCTCGATTAAGTCTAAACAAAAAAACGATTATTTTAAACGTATTTTGGTATCTACATAAAGAAAATCGCATGTCATTGAACTCGCTTTCGTCTTACTGTTTACAAAATAGTATTGACAGCATGATGACCAGTAACTTATATAGAGTGAATTTTTTTGTTTTTTCTCAGTACCTATGTTGTTTTTTTCAATTTTTCTTTTGCCAAACTTTGAGTACAACTCTGTAATATCCGATGTTTGGGGGTTATTGCATTTCAACACTCTATGTAGGTACTTCTACTAAGTATTGGCATTGATTAAAGAAATTTGATATGTGCCGTATCGTTACGGCCAATCTCATTCAACTGTATAATAGCATTTCCTTTGAACACGATTTTTATGGTACTGTGCCAAGCAGTGCGTAGTTATGGCCACCGAATGAGGATAATCTAATGAGTCCTTTAAGTATGATGAACAGTTTTTGCGGAATGGTAATTTCTTGTAATAATTTCATATAAAGCAATTTTGGTATTTTGTATTAATTTTTATAAATTCCCAGTTTGATTTCATCAAAGTTCCCTCAAAAAACATTGGTTTATTACGAGGGGTAAACCGCAGGCAAAAATTTTGTACACCTACTTCCACATTTGAAAAAACTTCCACATAACTTCCACATACTTCCACCATACTTCCACATAATTTCCACATACTGTTTTCAAGTTAGTCGACGATGTAAGAACTCATGCAACCTTTTTGTAATGCAACACGCTTCCATAACGAGCAGAAAAATTTATAATTTCTGAAAAAATTCAATTGATTTTTATGATATTTTACCTGTTGTATGGGTAACGTTAACACCCTGTATCTCGGAATTGACCCATGTCGACAGGAAATTTTACGCCAATTTTTGAATTTTCTATAATATGCTCTTTCAGTTTGTAACACCTATTCATTAACACCCTGTATAATGACCTATCCAATAATTCTAAATTCGTTATTTTCACCGCACTTTGTCTAATTTCTGTATATAACTTCCACTAAACTTCACACATACTTCTACCAACTTCCACTAAACATCCACATACTTCCATATAACTCCACATACTTCCACCAAGCTTCCAATGCGGTGTAAACCTACTTCCACTTGCTGTTCACCCCTCGGTTTATTCTAGTAATGGGAATCCCCTTCCCTTTTTGGAAAACTTCATTTGGAATACAAATTATTTCATATTCTTTCGAAAATGGAATATGAATGGAATAAATAGGTATGTACATATAGATATTTATACATACATATCAAATTATTTGATATTTTTTCTGTGGTCCAGCAGTAAGTAATCTCTTTTAATTAATGTAAGGTGAAAAAACAAATAAATATAAACATTACATTCTAAGGATTATAAATGCGAAAAAATGTATATTTTTATATATTACAATGTCAAATTTATTCAACTCAAAGAAAATAAACACTATTTGACAACGCCGCTAAAACTACCACCTAATCAGACAACTATCATAATTTTTTTATAAACCTAGGTGTGAAATTTTCTAACCTATACCTAAGTATGAAGTGAGAATAATTATGCTAAAAATTGACAAACCAAGTATTTTCTTCCGTTTTTTCAAAGTAATGACTGAGCGATTCAGCATCCAGCGAAATTTTAGTTTTAAGCTGCTTTATATCTTTATAAGCTATCAAGCAAATTTAAAATTAACATGAAATTACGAGGGTCGCGAAGTCTACACCCTGCACCTCCACCCTTTTACTTACTTACTTTTATTTTATCCTTATTATTGAACGAGTTTTCCAGTTTTTTAAATTTTTATCACTTTTAACACCTAAACATATTGTTTTGTATCCACTAAAACCTAAATACTAACATAGATAATTGAATTATAAACTTAGAAAAATACCATGCAAAAGCTAGATATTTTAACAGTCCTATTAAGCAATATTATTAGCAAATACCTTTGGAATCCGCATATCCGTTCTTAGTGCACATTTTGTCACATTTACGCAACACAAACGCGAATCAAATTAGCGCAACGCGAGATAGTCTCACTTGCATTATATCGAAACTATTTTTACTGTCAAATTACAGAAAACGTAGCTAGTCTCTGCTCAAGAACAGAACGACCAATGCAGACTGACGAACAAATTTTTCAAACATTTGATTGCCGATGCCTCTTACCGCGAACTGAGCTCAAACAATGTTGCCAGCTCTCGGTCGAATCTTGGTTTGCTCGATTGTTCCAACAGGCGACAAAACTGTTCTTGGTATCGTTCGCACAAGTGCTGTATTTCTTTCGCATTCCTTGAGTCTGCATGAGTCTGTGTTTTTTTCATCTGATAGGTTTAGAAGGGGAAAGCTTTATTGAAAGCGCCGTCTAAGGCAAAAAAAATCGAGTGCCACGACCTATAGCAATTTTTCAAGTTCAAGAAATAATGTTAAGTTTTTTTTTTAATTATTTGTTTGACTTGGCTACATCTAAAAGTATTTTTAAACATCGTTTTTCGTTTTGCCCCCTTCTGCTGAAATGGTTATAACCATGTGTACCTATATATTTTTTAAAGGAGCCGTACCTTCGCCGGCACCACCTCAGCCTTTTGGACTTATTGTGGATTCTCCTAACATTCTGACTACAGCCTATTCAGCCAATCCGTTCCCTGTATTAGTTCATACAGGTTCTTTACTGGTTGGTTGTAGAAGTCTTCTGGAGTCATTTGGGGTCTTCCATTTAGTTTTTGCCTCCTGTGGTCCAGCGTCTCACAGTTGCATAATATGTGTAGAGCTGTTTCAGTGTCCTTTCTGCATCTCCTGCATGTGAGGTCTCCGTTATACAGCCCTATTTTGTTCAGGTGCTCCTTTGTGGGAAAGTGTCCCGTAAGAAGCCCCGTTATGGTGCGTAGTTTGCTCGGTAGTTTGTTCCTGCTCATTGAGAGCATTTCTTTTGCTACTTTCTCTGATGGTTCTTTTATAAATGTCTTCCCATGTGTTTGCCTGGGCGTATTCTTCCAAAGTTTTATGGATTGTTCTTTTATCCACCCTTTTAACCATGACCGAGTGGAGCATCTGGGGATGCCCACAGATGGTTCGGGTCCGTTCATCAGTGTTGACGATCCTGCTCTTGCAATTTCGTCAGCTTTTTCATTGCCAGCGATTCCTTTGTGACCTGGAACTTACTCCAGTGTTCACCGTTCCGAATCGCTTCTAAGTTCTTCGCTGCATTCCCATACCAGCCGAGATGTTACCTGTTACCTGTATATTAATTTGGAAGCACCTATTTTAAAAAGTGATAGATGATTGAAAATTGAAGCTTTTATTAAAACAGAAAATCAATCTCACAAAAATAAATTTAACCTCTTCAGCTAAATTATTCACAATTGTTGAGGAATCTATTTCTATTCATCATACATCCCGATGAATACTCATATTGCGGCAGTATGCTAATAAAAAATTATTGTACCTTTATTGTATTTTCTATTTGAACCCCCAAACCCCCCCATCCTTATATACTTCCCTGTCACACGTGTTTATTTTAAAGCGGATATTACATATTTCCTTTGGAACCTGTTTTAAAGGATGAAGACATAATTTGAGTAGTTTATGGCACATATAAATCAATTTTTGTTTAACCCATCAGGTAGCTCCCAATGTATGGAACAACCAAGCTATCGTGATAATTTTAACAAAAAGCACCACGAGTACAAATATCTGAGTATTTCTATGCTTTTTAATATTTTGGAAAGGAAGATGGAAATGCAAATAAGAGAGCATTTAACAGCTAACTCAATTGACCAAATTAGTTGATTGATTATTGATATACTCATTGGATTATCTGAAATTATACTTTATTAATGAGTAAGTGGCAACCGCGCAAAGTTAACACGACTTAGTGGTAGCGGTCTTGGATTTTCAGACAGGCGCGTTATTCATGGATGAATCACCTTTTTAGGACTGTAATTGCCGTCAATTCTAAGTAACTTCGTATACAGGGTCTGTTCGTTATTTTCTCTGCCCGATATTACTTCTATTATGATAATACTAATGACGTACAAGCATATCTGTAAGATGGGCAAAGTGGACAGTGCAAATTCTGCAACTATGCAGAAAAGACGGCATATTTGCAATTGCAGGCTAATTATCTGCCACCGCCCTAGAGCAGGTCTACTTAGAGTCTAATCAAGTGACAGACCTAGTTTTAATAGACGGATACGAACGTGCTCTGCGAGCTCTTTCAAACACCTGTGCTGTACAATAAATATAAACTTCACCGCGTTTCTCTTTTATCTGTACACTTTCTTTATTACTCCGAAGTTAGTACAACGAAGGTACCTATACTATTATTCCCTTTGGGGATGAGTCCAACACTGTCTGAGTACTGGACCCAGTCGAACATGAGTTTTCCATCTCGGCCCGGAAAAAATACTAGATATAGCTAGCACCATCTATTCCAAATCTATCGACCTATTTTCGTTTCATTATCAAGTAGGTGAAAAATTCTGATATTCACACAAAAAACGGCGTTTCTAACTAGTCTATCTCTTCTGTTTTTCACTATTATTACAATAATCTAGAAAATCTTCTGAGGATATTCTTTTGGTTCGCGAAACTTATTCTATAATAAATTCTAAAACTTACATTTTAGTTTGAGAATTTCCAAATATCACACACTTGTTCGTATCAATAATTACACCTCTACTAATGAAATTGTTGCAAAAGTGTTGACAAAAAGCAAAGTAGAGAATATTGGATAAGATAAAACGTACAATACAAATGAGATTGTGTGGTTTGTTTGGGTGATTATCCATGAAAACTCCGATAAGAAAAATAGTTTTATCTTAGAAACATGCACATAACAAATGTTTTTCCGGATAATTATTAACTGTGTTTGATATGAACTCACATTATTTGTGTTTTAGTCCCGTTAAAAAACATATTTTAACAAAATGTGGACAAGGTCCCTTTTTCAATTGACAATTCTCAATTGCTCAGTAACATAAGGTCCATTTTAGAGAAATTCTAACTTGAGGGCAGTCACGTAGCTATAGCTTTTACATGGGGAGGGTTTTGGTTTTTTTCATCTGATAGGTTTAGAAGGGGAAAGCCTTATGGAAGGCGCCACCTAAGGCAAAAAAAATCGAGTGCCACGACCTAAAGCAATTTTTCAAGTTCAAGAAATAATGTTAAGTTTTTTATTAATTATTTGTTTGACTTGGCCACATCTAAAAGTATTTTTAAACATCGTTTTTCGTTTTGCCCCCTTCTGCTGAAATGGTTATATCCATGTATATATATATTTTAAAGGAGCCGTCCCTTCGCTGGCACCACCTCAGCCTCTTGTGCTTATTGTGGATTCTCCTAACATTCTGACTACAGCCTATTCAGCCAATCCGTTCCCTGTATTAGCTCATACAGGTTCTTTACTGGTTGGTTGTAGAAGTTTTCTGGAGTCATTTGTGGCCTTCGATTTAGTTTTTGCCTCCTGTGGTCCAGCGTCTCACAGTTGCATAATATGTGCAGAGCTGTTTCAGTGTCCTTTTTGCATCTCCTGCATGTGAGGTCTCCGTTATACAGCCCTATTTTGTTCAGGTGCTCCTTTGTGGAGAGTCTCCCTTGAGAAGCCCCGTTATGGTGCGTAGTTTGTTCCTGTTCTTTTGCTACTTTTTTTGATAGTTCTTTTCTTTCCATGTGTTTGCCTGGGCATATTCTTCGTTTTATGGATTGTTCTTTTACCCACCCTTTTAACCATGACCTAGTGGAGCATCTGGGGATGCCCACGATGGTTCGGGTCCGTTCATCAGTGTTGACGATCCTGCTCTTGCAAGTTCATCAGCTTTTTCATTGCCAGCGATTCCTTTGTGACCTAGGACCCACTCCAGTGTTACACTGTTTCGAGTCGCCAGTCTTCTAAGTTCTTTGCCGCATTCCCATACCAGCCGAGATGTTACATGTATATTAATTTGGGAGCACCTATTTTGAAAAGTGATAGATGATTGAAAATTGTTTTTTTTAAAACAAAAAATCAATCTCACAAAAGTAAATTTAACCTCTAGCTAAATTATTCACAATTGTTGAGGAATCTATTTCTATTGCCACATCCCGATGAATACTCATATTGCGGCAGTATGCTAATAAAAAATTATTGTACCTTCATTGTATTTTCTATGGGGAGGGTTTAAACCCCCAAAACCCCCCCTCATATACGTCCCTGCTTGAGGGTGGTGCTAAACTAAAAGTTTATATCACCAGTAAATCGTCAGTGCTTTGATGATCAAGAAATTAATAAAACTAATGAATCTCCATAATTCGGAATAAGACTGACACACTCAAAAAAATTCCAAAATCCATTGGTAGCATTATGTGGAAAATTTGTCTAGGCTAGAGATTAGCGAGCTGCCATCCACTCAACATTGTAGAACCGAAGGGTAAACGCGCCCAATGGCTGTTGTCTATAAAGTCTATATTCCCAGTATTTGATCCTCCAAAGTCGTGAATTTGACAACCACTGGCAGTTTAAAAGCGAAATAGTAAAACATCAAGAACTATAGTTAAAAGCGCTCTTATCGTGTGGGTTCAAAGGTCACCAACCACATGTATCAAATCAGAAGACACAGAGGTTACCAAAATGTGAGATTACAAATATACCCGGAGAAAATAATGATGGTTGATGTTTCCTGCACACTGGTTGACAAATTTCCACTTTTCCATTCATTCTCGAAATAATCTATCAGATTAACTACCATTTTTTTTGCTTGCGGATGCACAATACCAGAAAATTACTTCTTATTATTCATCATGGAGACTAGACGTAAGGAGCACAAACTTTGTATTATGAAAAGTGTCCTCGAAATTGTGATGGCGCTCGTGTAGCAAATTGGTCTGAAATGTTTAGTTGGAATGTCATGGTAAATTATTTAAGGTTATAATGTAATTGATAAATTCCCTTCAATATGTACATATATAAAAAAATTCCAATCCTTTTAGTTTTATTACATATAGCCAAACCGTCGGTAGCAGCAAAATTTAAAAAAAATATATATAAAACTCTCTAGGGTTTCTGTAGTTACTCTGTTTTTCTTATAATTTTTGATAAATTGAATTATTATAAACTTTATGATCTTCTAATAATTCCTGTTGCTAGATGTAGATCTGTTGTACTTGATACTGTTCGTTTGAGAGGTACTGCAGCATGAGTTTGTCATTTGCTGTTCATTAGTGATACTTGTGCTGTTATGGAAATAAATAGTGGGAAATATCTTGATCTCCCTTCAATGCGAACCTATTCTTTATATTATTATACGATCCTCTTACTCTTTAAAAAGAGTGTGACAAATATAATCATTTGCTTTCAATGCTAAGGTTATCGTGAAATTATTTCACGTACCTACTGTTGGCCAGAAAAAATACAGAGATAGCGGTGTATATTTTCACTGAATTACTATTCGGTGATATTTTTTATCATTTCATTCTAGTTTGACAACTTTTCACAACACTCGTTTTTACAATTAATTGTTAATTTAGATTCAACTTTTATGAAAAAAAAAATAAACACTAATGTAACTAATATAGACGGAGATTTTGTTAGGTTAACTTGGTCGGCATACTTCACTCTGTCCTCAGACCAATTTGCTTCTCTCACGCCATCTACTATTCAATGCTTTTCACGGACACTTTTTCGACATTTTTCCTATACAAGTTTGTGCTCCTTATATCTAGTCTCCATGTTATTCATATTATTCCTTTGATTTGTCAAAGTGACATAACTGACATTTAAATAAAAACTTCGCTGGTGAAAGACTTATTAGAATAGCTGAAAACTAAATACATACATATTATCCTTTTGTCTCCCGTCAAAATTGCAAAGTCTGTCTTATTCATCTTACGGATTTTATTTGGAAGTTATGATTAAACGCAATAAAAGAAAACAAAAACGGTTAGTATGTCGTTGTTGAATCGTATGACCCGCATGATAAGACTGCATTTGACTATAGCTCTATTTCCCCCACAATATTTCATAGCTACCGTATGTAACTCATTATTTTGTTGAAGACATCTGAAGATGTTAATGAGAATTGATTATTAGGCCAATAACCCAGGAAGAGAAACGTTTTGAAAATATGAAATTCAACATCCTAAATCCGTTCATCCCAATATATAAACTTTCTACATTAGGTATTCAATTTAAAACATAAAAATTTTCTAATACAAAGGTCCAAAATCACATATTACGAATTTTCATTGTAAATATGGTGAAAGCATATCATGTTTTGTCTCGTATAATTATCGATTTTGGACATTCATGTATGGAAAGTCGAATTAAGTAGACAGGTAAATTGATCTTGGTTGCTCCCTCGATTATACAGGTAATCTTTCGTTACTAATTAAGTAGGTTCGTGAAAGTATTTATCACTTATCACGATTTTTTTCGAGTTAATATTTAAATTTTTTTAAAAAGACGAATCATCAACAGTTTAAAAACATCTTTGAACCAATAAAACAAGAAACAATTTAAAAGTTTAAAATTGGATTAATATTAAGTCTCGGTTGGTGAAAACGCAAATTTAAAAACCCGATGTATCGGATACATTGTTCTAGAAATACCTTTCAGGGGTTGGATTGAGGAATTTTTGTCCCTTATTATAAAACCAGAGGTTTGTATTTTATTGGGTAAATTTGGGTTGTTTTATTTTCCGTAAGGAGATTCGACGTCGCGATATCCCGTTCACTAAAAATGCGCTTTATCCAACTAGGCCCCGGCGGCAGATATTTGTATGAATATGGAACAATATTCAGTTAATTCTGATTTAAAATTTGTTGTTATAGCGGCAAAAAATAATATATCTGTGAAAATTTCAACATTCCAACTCTAACGGTTCATGAGATACAGCCTGGTGACAGACGGAAAGACGGACAGGCAGACAGACAGACAGACGCACGGACAAGAAAGACTTAGCAATAGGGTTCGTTTTTTTAGCGTCTGGGTACGGATCCTAAAAATGAATACTGATAATTTAATTCATGTATAAAAAATCGCATATGCCACAGTGCAATTGTCACTTTGACAGCGAAAAAAGTTAGCTTTAACTTTTACAGCGATAAATTAACTCCAATGTTAAAATTTCATATACCTGGGAATGTTATTGTCACTGTGACATCGATAAAAAAGGTGCATCCTTTTTTATCGCGATAAAAACTCCTCTTACTCAATATCTAGTAAGCGGGCGTCACTTTTATACAATGACAATGAGTCGCAAGTTTGGTTAATAAAGATAATTATTGTTGTTGTTCATCCATATATTCTGTCGTTAATTTATCTTGCCAAAGAACACTCGAGCTTTTCTTTTATCAGATAAAATCCTCTTTAACTCAAAGTTTTGCCAATCACTAAATTTGCTCGAAAAACTGACATTAGATGAAATCGCTCCACCTTCGGTGTCGCGATTTTATCATGTCAGTTTTTCTCGTAAAATTAGTGATTGGCAAAACTGTTTCGTTGCAAAGAGAAATTTATCCGATAAAAAAAAGCTCTTGTGTTTTTACTGTTGACAAATACACTAGTGGTTTTTTCACTAATTCATTTGTTCATCAATTATCACTGTTCCTAGTATGAATTTCAATAACTGCGTTTTTAATAATTGTACATTAAAATAAGAATGTGTTTATTTTTATTGTTTCATAAATAAAGTTTGCATTGATATGTTTTCAAATTTCTCATTCATTAAATTGTCCTGCCGAATTACACTCGAGGTTTGTATTGATATTGTGTAAATTTGTGTTGTTCAAATTCTAAACTGTTTCCTTTAGCAATTTGACTCGAATATCTGTCAATCTAATAACACTCCACCTTCGGTGTCGTGTTTTTAATAGTTGACAGTTTTTCTCGTCAAATTGCTAGGAAACAGTTTCTCATTAAACAACCCAAATTTACCCGATAAAATACAAACCACTTGTGCAATTATAAGTGAAAAAACCTCTAGTGAAATCGTCGCTGCAGCTAACTTTTTCCGCTGACAATTGCACTGTGGCATATGGGATTTTTTATATAGAGGAAGGTTGCCTAAATCGTACCACTTTTTACAATTTATTTATTTTCTACCTTATAATAAATCCCTGTACAAAAGCACCATAACCCTAAGAAGTATTGGTTATTTAGATAGGTTAATCTAATTTTTAATCACTAATATTGTGGTAATTTGTGCAAGGTAATACACTTTTTATCAAGTGATGCAATCGGTACGATTTAGGAAACCAGTGGCCTAAGTCGTACCACTTCTTACAATTTATTTATTTTCTACCTTATATTAAATCCCTGTGCAAAAGCACCATAACCCTAAGAAGTATTGGTTATTTAGACAGGTTAATCTAATTTTTAGTCACTTATTTGTGGTAATTTTTGCAAGGTAATACACTTTTTGTCAAGTGATGCAATCGGTACTATTTAGGAAACTATCAATTAGCTCCAAAACAGGAAATCGTTCACAATAACTCAGACAGCAACCGCACACTCACCAAACTTTGTCTCGCCACTACGACCAAGCACTAGTTGCTAGTAGCGCCGCACGAGCGCTGTAGTCACTTTATTTCTAATTAAAATTAAGGTGGTACGATTTAGGAGGCGGTACAACTTAGGCAACTCTCCAATAAGTATAATATATAAATTAAATTGTCGTAAGAAAGATTGATCCATTAATACGAAAAGTAAATTTAATATTAATTTATTTTAAAACGGTAAGTAAAAAGTTATGACACCACTGTCATTTGCAAAACGAGTAAAAAGTTCATATGGAACAAGCATTTTGATATTTAAGCGCAGTGGTGTCATCGAATCCCGCTGGGCCATAAAAATAAATTTGCAAAGCCTTTTTGTATCCGAAAATTTAAATTTATTGCATATTTTCATTACGGCCTTAATGCAGTAGACGGTGTTCGTTAAATGCTGTTTTCCAAGAATTTAACTGAATAAAAAAAGTATTGAATGGGTTTTTGTACTGTTATTCCAGTAAAACAGTATTTGTAATGTTGGTGTCTTTAATATAATTTATAATTAAATAGAAATTATAGTTTATGCAGAAAATTTGGTCTAGTAGTTTGTAACCAGAGAAAAAATTTAAACTGAAAAAACAAGGACGAAAAACATCTACATGTATTCTTTTTGATACGTGTGGTGTTCCATTCATTCCTTCGTTTGGGTTGTGCTCAACAGTTGTACCATTTTCCATATTTTCTACTTCCATTTCAAAGGCTTCGTGTCTTTTATACAGGGCACCAGTTTGACTGGGGGGATTTCGAGTAATTCTATTTGTATTATTCCCGCTCCAAAGTGATTTTGAAGGCAATAATTAAATTGATAAAAAATAGGGAAACAAAAAGAAAAGCAAAGCAACAAGAAAATAAATTAAAACAATGAAATATGAAATTACGGAAGACGAGAGTATAGTACGTATTTTAGTTTTTGTTTTTTCAGATAGTTTTATATTATTTGTTTTTCATACTTTTTTCTATTCTTGTTTTATAGCCGGCCTAAATATTGAGTGATCAGTGTCAAGTTTCCTAAAAAATGATCCGTTATTTCTGAGGAAGTCACTATTTAAAAAGGGTTAATTGGAAACCAGCTTCAGGGTGATAAAAAGGTTGTACCTATATTAAAAAGACAAATGTTAGTGTTACCCACCATTCAAAAAGATAAGGTTGATTAATTGTAGTGATTGTCACTCAGTGGCTTCTGTCCTTTATAAAGGATTGTAGATTTATTAATATTATGTTGAAACAGTCACTGTTGAAGGCGTTGAAAGATGACAAAAAATTTAAAATTGATAGGGCAGGTTCTTACCAAACTGACTTTTTTGGAGACAACAAAGCTAGTTTTCAGGGCTTTGTTGCCTGATGGG
Source organism: Galerucella tenella (assembly GCA_910591685.1). Lineage (NCBI taxonomy): Eukaryota > Metazoa > Arthropoda > Insecta > Coleoptera > Chrysomelidae > Galerucella > Galerucella tenella. Next base: position 35,943 of record CAJUYH010002920.1, read on the forward strand.
ATTAGAAGAAGAAGAAATTACTTTAAATAGAAAAAAATGTAAGGCCACTAATTTTGTAAAGTTATGAACAAAATCAATTACTAAAAATCAGCTAACTTTGAAAGAAATGTATGAAAAATAACAATTTTAAAGTAAAGGGGTTAGTAATCAGATAAATGTATAGGAATTAACATTTAAATGAGGGTGAAGTATGCATTTAGCGACATGCCACAAGACGGTATGATGAAAAAATATAACTTTTCAAAGAA
>CAJUYH010002921.1:0-36186 GCA_910591685.1 Galerucella tenella
GTGGGTGTTGCTTACTGTGTGGTGAGTGGTGAGGGGTCATCTGAGACAGAGTGATGTTCGCAAGTCCTCAAAACAATATTTACGTGGTATTGTAGGATAGAATTTCTGTTATATAGGGCAAGTACACGTAACGTCTCGCGTTCAAGAAAATAAAACGACTAAATTTATATAATTAGTGGGACACAATTTAAGATGAATAAAAATTTATCCTTCTGTTATATATTACAGAAACAGAATATATCAAAATTAATTTCCTGTTTTTCTTTTTAAATATATCCACTACTTCTTCATTAGCATCATCGTTAGTAAACGTTAATGAGAGCCAAGCCGTTCAGTCTGTTTTCACTCGACGTTGTGTTCCGCAAGTTTTCTTAGGATTAAAAAGGTTCTTTCAGTTTATGGACATGCCCTATTCAGCAGCTATTCACCACAGATAACGTTTATTCACAATGGGGGTAAGGTGAAATCACAGCCAAACTGAGCAGGTACGCTACCATCTTTCAGGCTGAAATATACGACATTGAACTGGCTGCAAGAGAGCTGATGAATCACACTGTTGTAAAAATGAACATACACATCCTGTCAGATAGCCAGGCTGCTCTTAAAGCACTGAGCTCGAACAGGATAAAATCTAAGATGGTATATAAATATAACTGTCTACAATCCCTTGAAATAGCTTAGAACTGGGTTATATACCTGAAGCATGGAGAAGGGCAATAGTAACCTTCATTCCAAAAACTGGAAAAAGGGACACAACAAACCCCAAATCCTTTAGACCAATTAGTCTAACATCGTTTGTACTCAAAACGATGGAAAAGGCTATTGTTAACCATATTAGAACGGAAATCCTAGAGAGACTACCTCTCCACCCATGTCAGCATGCTTACCGGGCAGGCAGATCTACGGATACTGCACTGGTACAACTGACGGAGGATATCCGAGGTGCTCTAGACAACCAAGAAACTGTAGTATGTGCATTTTTGGACATAGAAGGAGCTTTTGACAATACTCCACATGAGGCAGTCAGAAGAGCATTGAATAGAAGAGGTGTAGACAGCACAACACTCAAATGGATGTCGGAACTGCTCACCACAAGAAAAGCAGAGACGAGGAAGAGCAAAGACATTGTCTCCATCTGCACTACCAGAGGATGCCCACAGGGAGGAGGGGGTATAATAGATCTTTTAGGTCTCAGTGAATGTCACCCCAAGACACACACATACATACATACATCCCTTGAAATACTTGGGAAGGAAAACATTTTGACCTGGGTGCCGGCGCATCGAGGAGTGGAGGGCAATAAGGAGGCCGACACTCTGGCAAAAAAGGGATCAGAGACTTTATTCATCGGACCTGAACTATTTTTTGGCATTGCGGAAAGAACTGCTAGATCAGCCATAGCTAGCTGGGCGGAGAGGAAAACCTACACGTACTGGGCAGACATACCGGGGCTCCCTCACTCGAAGGCGTTCATATACTACCCTTCGAGTACAAAAAATAAGCAGATCCTGGAATGGAGCAGAACAAACCTACGCATTCTGACGGGACTGCTTACAGGACATTGTAGACTAAATTACTACCTAAAGAAGATGAGTCTGGTTCAGACCTCGGACTGTAGGCTCTGTAATTTGGATGATGAAACTGCGGAGCACATATACTATGCTCATGCCCAGCCTTGGTATAATACTTTCGGTTTTAGAACCTTATAGCCGAACAACTTCAAAAAAGTATCACCAAATACAACCATGGACTTCGTCAGAAGCATTGTGCGGTGAATCCCTAGGGGTGAGCCACAATAGACATAACAAAGGTCACAGTGGAGGTGGCGAGAAGAAGAACCTAACCTAATCTAGGTGAGTATTTATTTGTTGTGATTTTAAAGACTTACTGGCATTTGTATGATCATGCTACAAAATTTCGATTGTCCTTCTACATTGAAAAAATATATTAAAGAACTCGTTATATGCATAATAATGAGAGATCTCAACATTACTTTAAACCATCTTCGATTCAAGAGATCCAAGTAAATTAAATTTTTTAGGTCTGTCAACGGATCGTCTGGAAAATCACAATGATATTTTTGGTTATTTAGGTACATACAACTACTATAAAAATAAATAAACAAAGCGGTATTGTTACAATATTTCCGCAATGAAGTTATAAGGAGAACTATTTATTATTTGTTGGTGAAATGTTAATAAACTTAACTGAGACTGGTCTAAATTTCTTATTTCATAAATAAAAAATGCGTACAGATTCTTTTCAAGTGTTGAATACAATTAAATCCGAAGGAAAAAATATATCGAATATCTCACCATTTTTAGTAATTTTAACTTCGACAACGTTCATGTCTATACCACCGTTCAAGTATACTAACTAACGACAATTCACTAAAATGATCAGCACAATGCAATACAGGGTTTGACGGCTGAATAAAATTCTACTATAGAAATATCAATTTATTAAAGCTTCAGATTCGACAAAGTACATTATTTATTAAATTGTTATGTAACTTCGTAATGATTACAAGTAATGTCTTTAATTATAGGTACTGAGTTTGGAGTGTTGTTTCTGTAATTTTTCCAGTTTTAATGTTGCGATTTAATTCTTTCTTTCTTTCTCTTATCCTTATGCATTCTCAGGCGTCGGTTTGGAGTTCTTCCTGTACCCATTTTTTCCATTCTTTTCTGTACCCGGCTAAATGCCTTCATCTCTCCTAATGTTTTTCCTTTGTCATTTCCAACTTCTTCAATCTGGTCTATCCATTTCCTTCTGGGTCTTCCTCTTTGTCTTTTTCTTGATATTCCCATTTCCATTACATTTCTCGCTACTCTATCTTGCTTCATTCTTACTAGGCGGCCAAACCAGTTCAATTGTTTCTTTTTAATATTTGATATTATTGGATCTTGATTAGTTATGCTTCTGATTTCTTCGTTCCTTACTTTGTCCCATTTCGTTTTACCTGCTATTTTCCTTAAATGTTTCATTTCCATTGCGTTTATTTTTGTTTCATGCTTTTACTGCAGTACCCAGTTCTCACTGGCATGCTTGAATTCGTCAGTATATCTTGCTACTTTTGTAGCTTCATTCATCAGTTTTAACTGGCATTCTAGATAATTTTTCGGAATAGTTTTTTTTTAAGAATTGAAAAACGTCTTCCAGATTGATTTTAGTTTCTAGAGACCTTTTGGAATTAGACAATCTGGCAGAGGTTCTCTTGAGATTCCTAATTTTTTTCCTAAATACCTTTTTCCTTGGTGTAGAAGTTGTAAGCTTTGGACACGTCTGAACAGTAAACTCCAATATGCGCTACCCCTGTACTCACCACTTTCTCAATATAAACTCATCAGACGATAGGCGGGGTGGGAAAATTTTCAGTAACCACTGAATCCACGAAAAAAATTTACTTGTCGTTAGTTAGTCGTTAACATGAAATAATAATATTAATTGATCATTATTGCAATAAAACTAAATTAATGTCATTCTACCCTAAAAATACTACAGAATATTTAAACACTCCTCATTAGGATAGAATTTTTGTTTTTAAAACTTTTTGGTTAGGAAACACCTTATTAAGTTTGTTTTCTCTCTTATTTTTTGGGAATCAAACCACAATAATGTTTTTTATTTTTTTTTCGACGTTTCGGTAGCGTTCCAGCTACCTTCATACCGTCATACTAGTTCGTTATTGCAATCAGATTTCAATACAAATCAGTGTTTTAAAAAATCCGGTTTAAATTAATAGGTGAATGTTGACAAACCTAAATGTCATAAAATGACAATAAATTTTATATGTGTCAAAGTTAGAAGTCAAAATGAACAAAGATTTTGGAATTCCTGACAAAATTATTGAAAAACCAAAGAAAGCAACTGAAAATCTGTTGCCAAAAAAGTCTAAAGAAGCTTACGACATGGTTATTAAATAAATTAAACAAAAAATTATTTCTCTTTATGCCCGAGCGGGCCATAAAGTGAACTTTATGCCCGCAGGGGCATGATATGGCCATCATATCCACACTAGTTGCACAAACTACAATTTCCTTCAAAATATCAAAATATGCCCTTTTACATTTAAAAACAACCTGCCAAATGTCAAATCAATTTATCCATCCATTTTAAAGTCAAAAACATTCAAGTTTTCAAAATTTCAACACCCTGTATTTCGAAAAGTAAATGTGCCAGACCCCTTAATCCTCATATCATTTTGTCCAATTTTACGAGAGGAATCTACATGTAAACGTTGTAATTACCCTTAACGTTCGAGATGCTTATACATTTATACTTCTCGATCAGTTTAAAATATATTTTGCATTTTGGGTAAATTGTTACCTGAACGGTAAGTAAATCACTTACCGACGTGTTAAGCTTAGAAACCAGTAAACACAACCTACCGTCCGGACAACCGATGCTGCAAATAAACAAAAAAGATCAATCGCGCAAAAAAAATATGGAAATAATAGTAAAAATTCATCCGAAAAAATTCAAGTAGATCACCAGCACTGCGAATACCAGCTTTGCATAGAATTTTAATGTAGCATCGGTGGTTCAGTGGTAGAATGCTCGCCAGCCACGCGGGTGGCCCGGGTTCGATTCCCGGCCGAAGCATATGAATCGCTGCTTCGTAAATGAGAGAGAGAGACTTAGGAGAGAGCAGACGCACGCAAGCAAGACACATAATGAAGCAACGTAACATAACGTAACGTAACGGTCAGATCTTTCGCTTCGCGACCCCCGGTCGCTCAAACCTAACCTGACGTAAAGAACTAAAGTTCCAATAATTATTGAAAAAATATGGAAAGCAATCTAGTTCACTCATGTTTTTTGAAAATGAAGTATATAATAATAGTATATTATTCAACAAGCATATTATGACGGCTATTAATCACTATGGTGCGTTGATGCCGCGAGCCGCAGGCGAGTGACATAAACACTTGAGTGAATAATAGCCAATTGAATGCGAGTAGAATACTATAGATAGATAGATTTTGTGAGGTGGCTGTTGGCCTTTTCAGATCTATTGTGGTCCTCTAAAGTCTAGATTACATTCTCCAGCCGCACTCTTTACAAAAAGTCTATTAGCGTGGAGACTGAACCTTTCATATAGCTCTCTGCCAATGGCTTTACTTCGCCTAATGCAAAAAAACCGCACATTTGCCAGGCTATCGCACTGTCATAGGATGTGTTCTGCCGTTTCTTCTTCTATACTTGACAAAACCTGCACATCTTCGTTTGTCAATCCCATCAGCTTTAAATGCCCATTGAGCTTGCAATGCTCTGTTAACAGACCCACTACAGCTTTGACAGTTTTCCTACCATTGGCCATCAGATCTGGTAAATTTTGGCGAGTAGTTCTAATATGAACAGTTTCGCTTGCTTCTGTCCTGGTGAGTTCTTCCACCATTTCAGAGATTTGTGGGCGACCCACTTCTTTGTTTCTATTCTTGGTATGTTTTTTGCCACGTCGCAGAAGGGTTCCGGCCCAACGAATGGCATTGATGAGCCTTGTTTGGCCATTTCATCCGCTTATTCGTTGCCCTTATGACCCTCGTGCCCCGGTACTCAGGCTACCGTAACATTGCTACGCTCACCCAGTGTGTTTAGGGCCCGCACACAATCCCATACTAGCTTAAAATTGACCTCTACGGAGTAGAGTGCCTTTAGCGCTGCTTGGCTGTCTGTGAAGATGGCAATTTCCTCTTCTGCCTTTTAATTTCTTCCACACGGGTGAATCCCGGTCATTTCCGCCTGGAAAATTGTGATCCCTTGCTTTAGCCCTACTATACCGGCTCCTACGTTATCTAACGTCTTTGACCCGTCTGTATAAGTACCAAAAAACATCGCATGTATGGGTACACCTTTTTTCCAGTCTTCCCTGTTTGGTATAGTTACTTTGAACTTATTATCGAAGCTATATCTCGTAGCTATTGCATCGATGGGCTGTCCACGACTATGAATTACCTGGAAATTTTTCTACTGACAAAAATTAAATAGAAAAGCTTTTAATGACTTCCTTGCTTTATAGAAGTACATACATTGTATAAATTGAACGAATATGAATAGGTACACATTTTGATTAAATGAATTCTCCGAATAATTAATTTATACACATATTAATGGAATATTTTTTGGAGGATCCTATTATTTGAATGTGCTTAACATTTCAGATATTTACTTTAATTCATGAAAATCTTTAGTATAACAACCTTAAGCTTATAAGGATTATACAGGATGTTCCAGAGATCTGTTAAAACTTGAAAATAATTGGATGTTCTACGTTTCTATAACTGATGGCGACATTTCTAGTTTTACCGTTAAAACAGCCTCCACTCTATATTATGTTGAATCGTTATCTTTTCTTTGTAGAATATATGTATATAAATAACATTAACTGTTGATTAACTTGATACGTAACTCAAATAGTTATATTAAAGAATTGATGGAAGTTGCTTCATTACGAATCGAGATAACATCTTGGAAACGTAACAATTGTAATAGATAATAATTTGAAAATGAGTTCGGAAAACAAAATTCCTATTGAATCCTATAATCTTGATGTTACGTCGAATTTATTACAAAAGGCACCAGAAAACAAAGGTATGTTAAAATTATGTGTATTCTGTGTATTCTTTTGTAATTTTTATACCAACTGTTATAACTACCTAGGAAGACTTTTTAATAAATGGGTGGATATTTGAAAGGAATTACTCGAGTCACTATTACTGCTTTGGTATAATCTAAATTCTGCCATAGAATTTATATACAGTGTGGAAACCACTTATGGAATAAAATTATTTATGTCATTATTTTAAGAAATTATAAAAAATGCCGAGACACATCAACTTTTGAATTGAGTTGTGCGTTATGTAAACATAAATGTAAATGTACAGGGTGATTCACGCAAGTATGCCATAGTCGGTGTTGTTTTTGTTAATGAAACACCCTGTGTATTTGCATATTTTTGAAATCCTCTTGATGAACCGATTCCAACAAACTGAATAATGTATGGTCAATTATGAATTGTACAGGGTAAAATTTTTATTTTTACAGTTATTAATCACAGTCTCCTATAGAACTCCTCCTTAACTTTGTTTAAAGTTTGAGGTGAAATATTCCGTATTTCTGTAGTTATCCTGTCTTTGAGGTCTACAATACTAGTTGGTTGTGTTGCATATACTTTGTTCTTGAGATAACCCCACAGAAAAAAATCTAACGGCGTAAGGTCTGGCGATCTAGCTGGCTACTCAATAGTACCTCTTCGTCCAATTCCTTTATTGGGGAAGATTTCATCTAAATAAGTTCTTACCATTAAAGCATAATGGGGTGTTGCCCCGTCTTGCTGGAACCAAACATTTTCATTCGGTAAGCTATAGGATCTATTCCGTTGGGATATAAGTTTGTCAACGCAGGAATAACTTCATTCCTAAGCATATTCAAATATTTTTCAGCTGTCAAATTTCCATCTCTAAATATAGGACCAATAATATGGTCGCCTATGATACCGGCCCAAACGTTCACCTTTTGAGGGTACTGAGTATGTGTCTCACGCATCCAATTAGGATTCTCTGTTGACCAATATCTACAGTTCTGTCGGTTTACCTCTCCATTCAATGTGAATGTTGATTCGTCAAAAAAAAGAATGGTACCAAGAGCTATCTCATTTCTGTTCAGCTTATTCATCAATCTTTCGCAGAAATCCATTCTACGATCTGAATCGTTTTCTGTTAACTCTTGCACAAAAGTTAATTTGTAGGGATGAAGTTTTTCTTTATGAAGACATCTTAGAACAGTTGTATGACTAACATGATTTTCACGGGCAATTTGACGTGTACTTGAAGTTGGATTCTCTTCGTCACTTAACAAAATATCCACTTTCACATCATCTTCAACGAAGTGTGGTAATCTTTTCAATGGTTTGACATGTCCAAGTTCTCTGAATTGTGAATGAATTTTAGACACAGTACTTTGTGAAATATTAGGTAATTCGGGATACCTGTGATTAAATAAGTTTGCCACTTCAACTTGACTTCTGCAGTTATCCCCGTACCCGATCATCATTGAAATCTCAATTCGGTGAGTCTCAGTTAAATATTTCATTGTTATGTCGACAAAGAAAGAGTGTTTGACAAATATTTTACTTTTTCAGTATAAACTGTCAACACATCAACAACTGACAGAATAGAAAACAATCCACATTATTTACCGATTTTGTCTAGTTATTGGCGTTTTTAGGCAATTTTTAGGAATTTTTGATAAAATTCATGGGCGTAGCAGGTTTTGTTTAATATACAAATACGTCTAATAATTAGTTAGTTCAGATTTTTGATAAATCCATATTTAGCTAATTTAAAAAAGTACCTACCAATATTTCAAGTGTAATAAATTATTAATTTTAAAATTTCACCCTGTATAATTCATAATTGACCATACATAATTTAGTTTGTTGGAATCGGTTCATTAAGAGGATTTCAAAAATATGCAAATATACAGGGTGTTTCATTAAAAAAAAACACCGACTATGGCTTACTTGCGTGAATCACCCTGTACATTTAAATATGTGTTTACATAACGCACAACTCCAGTGATTTCCACACTGTATAAACATGGTTAAATGAAACTTTCTCAAATATGGCTTTCTTGGTTTGCGATTATTTCCTTAATCAAAGCTTCACCGGCTTACGATACAGTTTTCGTCGACTGTTTACTTCCTGTCATCTCTATCGAACCGATAGAGGTGAAGTGTTCAAGAAGTCTTGATATTCCGGAGGGAGGTCGTCAGATGGGATGGTGCGAAGAAGTCGCAAAGGTGGATAAGGCAGTTTATTTTTGGGGTATCGAGAAAGAGGACGAGGGAGTCGGATTTTCAATGAGATTTCAAGTGAATCTCTGATAATTGAATTGAATTCCACTTAATTGAACCATTCTAAATTGTAAAATATTTCCGTCAATTAGAATTTGACACTTCCAGAACAAAAGATGTACTAAACAGTATTCGTTTATTCATTACTATGCATACTGTAATGTTTTTCTTATTTATTTAAACTGTTTTTACAGTGGGATAAAATTATACACTCACTATGGCTAATTACTATTGATTTATTAAAGAAACACTCACACACTATAATAAACTTAATTTATATACACACTACTTAATGTCTATTAATTTATCTACACTAGGTATGATAATTGTCCTAATTTATCTTCAACACTATTTATATTCACTTTCTGTTCACTCACTTTATACTGAAACTGTTTACCGATTCACTGTTTACTGAACAACTCCTCGACTCACTCGAAAACCCGCGTATATATAGTTCTTTGCAGCTCTATAAAATTCTTGAATTTAGCACCTCGCGATAAACCATTGTATGGCCTGGTTTACGCTTCGAGAACAATCTCAATATTACCTGCGAAAGAACCTTTCTAGAAAGGTCGCATTCATAGTTTGCGACAGGACCAGCTTCTGAATCAGTGAGATCGTAACAATACAAACAACATCAATTAGTTTATCTAAATAGTTTTTTTCTCTAATGCAAAAAATTCAAAGGAGGTCGTTTAAAGTGCTATATTCCTCGTTTTTACAAATTTTTTTAAACTAAACAAAGTATATGTATGAATTCAAAATAACAAGCTCATTCAAAATCTGTAAAAATATAAATGGTGTCCCATTTAAATTGAAGAAATTGATGGCATTTCCGGTTAAACCGGTAGTATATTATTAACAAAAAAATGTACATGCACTTTGTTCCATTGCGCTTACCTGCAAATTTTCATAAATATCGTTCTTTTCGTTTAAAACATATTTACTTGGTTCCATACTTTATCCCGACCCTGTATATTTTAATAATGGTGAGCTCTAAAAATCGCTTATATGTATACAAATGAACTAGATTCTGTTGCCCTTTTTATAGTTTATTTGAATAGCACATACGTTTATTATCCAAGCTCTTTTTTGGCATTACTTCAGCACGAATCCAGCAAACCTCTTAAGCTTTTGCTAAATTGAATAAGCTACCAAAGGCTTTGAGGTAACAGGAATATACCCTGCCAATCCAGATATTTTCAATACAGATGTTTTTGTCCCCGCTGAAAATTTGCAGCATTCAAACTTATATGAGCCGATTCCTAGGAATGAACAAATAAAAGAGGATAGATCAGATGTAACGAAAGAAGAACAAAGGATAGAGGCAAACTCCAAAAAGAAACAATACAGAATATATCATTTGAAGAAATCATACCAATTCCGATGGATGTTCTGGATCAAATAGCAGAAAAGGAAGTAAAGGTGGAAAAAAGCAACACTCCCAAATATTTACGTCTACTCCAATTGGAAGACGTGTATTGATTGTGATTCTGGTGTATTCTTCAGTCCTGATTAGGCTCTTTGAGCTTGCGGACGAAGAACATAATATACCTTGTACTGATGATGCGCAAATACGCCGAAACCGGTCTACAAATTATGTTGTCCCTTCTAATTGCAAACCAGAATTGTTAGCGTTGAATATCTCATTTTGATTACCTTATCGGTTTTCAGGGCCAACGTTTGGAAAAAGGCATATACAAGTTATAATGTTAGCATTGATACAATTTTGTAGTTTTTTGATGAGAACTACTTTATCAGTAACGATTGTAGCAATGACAGATCCGTCGGCCAGTGCTAATAAAGATATTCCTGTAAGTATTGTGAAGTTTATTATCTTTTATTTAGGATTATTAACTACTTACTAACTACTTAATAAATACGAACCTGTATTGCCTTGCCAAATTGGTTTCTATTTTCGACAATGGTGGCGACATTATTGGTACATATCGATTTGTTTGCCGGAAAGAAAGGATTTTCGAAATACCATCCCTCAACGACGAATGATACTCCATCAAGACAATGCAAGTTAACACACTGCTTGAAAAACAATTGAGTTTTTAAAGCAAGAGAAAGTCGAATTGCGGGATCATTCACCAGACAGTCACGACCGATGCTCTAACTACTTTTCAACTTATCCAAAAGTTAAGAATGAATTGCGTGGTCAAAGGTTCCAGTCCCCAGGGGCCGTATTCTCGAAAAGTGAGCTCTTCGACCTATACGCATCAAAACGAATAGTTCATGTGCGAGTACTTTTTTGAAGTGGTATTCTTGACGACCATTCGTTTTTTGGAACGTATACGTTCGATAATGTGAGACCATAACATCCGGCATCACTGCAACATCTTACTAATTAAAGAAATTGGTTCGTAAATTAACGTTTTGTGAATTTATATTCAAAACTGACAACTGGCAAAGAGAAAGATTATCCACATTTGTGATTTAGAAGAAATTGAGGAAAACTTAATTTTAATTATGATCTCATCTCATCGAGATAACAAAAGTCAAATGACCGACTGCCAGAAAAATTACCTCATCGATTATCTGAACCAAACTCGGATCTTCAATCTGGTGAAATTTCAAGGAAAGTTCAAAGAATCGCAAAGACACCAACAACTACAACAAATTGAATGGTTATTACGCATCAAATACGCATCAAAATTTCACTTGTCGAGAATACGGGCCCAGAAGATGCAGTCGACGTTTTCAACATTCCAATTTCAAAAAATGGATGGAAAAATGCATTTCTCTTCGTGGAGAATACTTTGAGATACAAAAATTAGCTACTGTTTTTTTCTAGTTAGTTAGGTTAGATTTTAAGGAAACTTCTGACGAATTTTATACAAACTTTGTTTGGCATTCAAAAAATAAAGAATTTTAGTTCATTTAATGGCTATTGAGACACTCATATCCATCACGACATTCGCCTGCGGCAATGTTTCTATATTTTTCACTCGAATTAGAAACTTGTATAAACATAAAAGTGACCTATTAATAATGATTTTATGCTTAGACTTACAATTGGACGGACAAAAGTTTAGTTGTTGGATCATTTCTATGGGGCTATTGCTTACCCCAGATGGGAGCGGGGTTTCTCGCAGATCGTTATGGTGGTAAATGGTTTATCGTTGGTGCCACTGGTATAACTGCACTTTTTGGACTTTTAATTCCTACAGTCGCCGATCATTTTGGTTCTCATGGAGTCATTGGGCTCAGAATTGTTCAAGGATTTTCACAGGGGTTTTTATATCCATGCGTTCAAGGGATATTGGGAAAATGGATACCTAGCCAAGAAAGAAGTATACTGGGGACCATTGTATATTCAGGTGAGGACTTTTATAAGCCTAATAGAGGTGTACGAAAATAAACCTAGAATAATAGCGTAATTTTATATACAGTGTGGAAACCACTTATGGGTGAAATTTTAAAATTAATAATTTATTACACTTGAAATATCGGTACCTTTCTTAATTAGCTAAATATGGATTTATCAAAAACCAAACTAACTAATTATTAGACGTATTTGTATATTAAACCAAACCTGCTACGCCCATGAATTTTATCATGAATACCTAAAAATTGCCTAAATACGCCAATAATTAAACAAAATCGGTAAATAATGTGGATTGTTTTAAATCGGTAAATAATGTGGCTTGTTTTCTATTCTGTCAATTGTTGATGTGTTGACAGTTTATACTGAAAAAGTAAAATCTTTGTCAAACACTCTTTCCTTGTCGACATAACAATGAAATATTTAACTGAGACTCACCAAATTGAGATTTTAATGATGATCGGGTACGGGGATAACTGCAGAAGTCAAGTTGAAGTGGCAAACTTATTTAATCACAGGTATCACGAATTGCCTAATATATCACAAAGTACTGTGTCTAAAATTCATGCACAATTCAGAGAACTCGAACATGTCAAGCCATTGGAAAGAAAAGCACACTTCGTTGAAGATGATGTGAAAGTGGATATTTTGTTAACTGTCGAAGAGAATCCAACTTCAAGTACACGTCAAATTGCCCGTGAAAATAATGTTAGTCATACAACTGTTCTAAGATGTCTTCATAAAGAAAAACTTTATCCCTACAAATTAACTTTTGTGCAAGAGTTAACAGAAGACGATCCAGAACGTAGAATGACTTTCTGCGAAAGATTGATGAATAAGCTGAACAGAAATGAGACAATACTGCAATTCATAAACAATTATCATTTTTTCGTCTTCCTAAGGATCCTGAAAGGTGAGTTATTGACTTGAAAATTTCAGTAGCTGGTACATAATTTGGAACAAATCTAGAAATATTGAATATACCTCCATGAGTTGATAATAATATAGTTAACAAAATGAACAAAACAATGCAAAATTGAAATAGTGTTATTTTAAGATTGCAGGCTCGGGTATTCAGCCATTCAGTAGCTGTGGCAATGCATACCTGCATTGACTTTGAAAAAATACCAGAAGAGGCCAAAGCTACAGCAAACTTTGTTCTTAAAATGAACAGGTTATTTGATATGTTGAATTCAAGCACCCTTGAATCATACCAAGCCTTCATGGGGACCGAAAAGCAGTTTCAATTTTTAAAAGAAATGGACGAACTGTTTTTAAATTTGAAAGTTATTCAAAGGAAGAAGGACAAAAATAATGACTACGTATTGAAGGACGTAACGAAAAGCCTGAGGTTTATTTATAGTTGGAGGCTAACTATTTCGTCTACTATCAAATTATGGGAAGTGTTGAAGGAAAGGAAAGGATACAAATTTCTTTTGACTCGCAATCTGAACCAGGACTGTCTAGAGAACTATTTTGGTCAAATAAGGAATGCCTGTGGTAACGCCAAAAATCCCACTCCAATACAATTCAGCAGAGTTTTCGCATTCTGTATGTTTAATATATCAATGATGACATTATTTACCAACCATAAAATTTGAAAAAGTGTGACAGAAATGCTGGTTCTAGACTAAAACATCCAAATTGCATATTGATACCATTTATCTCTTGTCATCTTTGAAATTTTCTATTTAGGACCAGCTGCCGGTATCGTCATATCCATGTTATTATCTGGATATATATCTGCTTCACATTATGGTTGGCCAATGGTATTTTATTCTTTGAATGGAATCTCTATGATAATATGTGCAGTTTTCATGTATTTGGGTAGTAGCAGTCCAAGTACTCACAGCTCTATTACACTTGAAGAAAAAATGTATATTGTAACTAATTTAGATACTCCAATCAATAAAGTAAGTATCAGCTCAACCGATCGGACATCTTTTTGAAAAAATAGCAGGGTTGTGCCATGTTGTTAGACCACTGGCAGCTTCGCATGAAACCCATTATTCTCAAATTATTTGATGTTGCATGAATCCACCTTAACACCCATGAAAATATATTTTTAGAGCAAATTGAAAGTTCCTTGGAAACATATCATGACGAGTCCACCTTTTTATGCTTTGACGTTGTCGAATATTGCTTTCAGTTACACCCATTGGTCGATGGTAACAGAAACTGCCATATACATGAACAAAGTGATGCATTTTGATTTGAAATCTGTAAGTACTAAAAAGACTTTTTAAAATTGCTATCATATCTTACTAACTTGAACTTGTAATTAGAACCATAGTATAAAAACAATAGGTATGTCACTCTGTTCGCCTTAGCCTCCATTTAGTGGTATATTCAATTATATAAATTATTCCTAAATCGTTATCATCTTCTAACATTTCCATTTCGATAATACAAATTACAAATACAAAGATCTACCATCTACCAAAGCACAATTTACTCAAATATAAACTGTCATAAATCAACTTTAAAATTAGTATTTCGAGGTTAAGTGGAACTTTAAGCCGTGGATATTCCAAGCTTAGTTAAGGTATCCTTAACGTCGCGTTAAGGATGCCTTATACGGTGCAAACGACTAATAGCGTTTTCCATTGGCATGCACTTATTTGGCACCAAGTTCTAGCGTACTCTACACCAGTGTACCGATATTTTGCACTGAGTGCAGGGTCAATGGAACACAGAAAAGTCAGTCAGTTGTCATTCGTCAAATCAAGTTGGTTGTTTTGTAGTGGTTTTTGTTGTTTTGATTAAAAGCAGGTGCAGTTTTATGTATCCTTATCTAGTTGTTTTATTATTTAACATTAAAAATAATGAGAACATTTTTATTAAAAGTACATTGAGAGATTATTCATTTCCTAAAACAACTTAATACTTCCAATCACTGGTTCAGTATTTGTAATACTCTACTTTTTACAATAATTTCCAGTGAAAAATAAAAAATGAATAAACCAGTGCTTTTCTCTCGAATTCGCAGCGTTCATCATTCGCCGCCATTTTGCACTCTTGCACTATACTCGAAACTACCTCCTGAGCAGGTGCCGAAAAAACTGCACTCTGTGCAAATTCACTTGCACTAGTTTTCCAATGGAATACGAAATACTGGTGCAGTGCAGCCAATGGAACACAAATTTTGCACTCAGTTCAGTTTCAGTGCACCCTAGTTTTGTCAATGGAAAACGCTATAAGTGACACTAAGTGGATTTGAGTGACACTTAATGTTTAAGTGTAACCGGTGCGAATGGCCCTATGGGCGGACAGTATACTTGTCAGTCAGACGACGGGGTAAACGCTTCTTGTGCTGTAATTTGTTTTTTCTTCGATTGCGCATGTGTTTCGACGTAAAACATTCCCCACGTTTTGTTAAATTTTTGGGTGTGGTCGTATAATTGGTTTGGTTATTTCGCTGCACTTAATATTGGTGATTATACACTATAGGAATAATGGTATTTTATTGCTGTGGTGTGTTTAAATTGTAATACTAACAATAAAGAAGTTCATATGCACCGTTTTCCCATTAAAGTTCATTTGTAAAGTAATATTTTAGCATTGATTTAGTGTATATAATGTCAATTATTTTTAATTTTTGTCTTAAATTTGGCTAGAAGTGAAATAATTGTATAAGTATACATCACGGTGGTGAAGATATTTATAAGCCTCGCACCTAATAATATTATCCTGAGGTGGGTTGAAGGGCACGACTGGAGTAAAGGAAATCGCATTGCCGATTCTTTAGCCTGGGAAGCCGCTAGACTAAAAATTCTATGACCCAGTGACACCTACGGCCTAACGACTTCGACAATTGCGGAGATGGCCAAACGTTACACCCATGCTCAATCCCTTAAGAGATGGGATGGAATAAAAGGATGAAGTCTTGCCAGGATCACCCTGGGCGGCCCTGGGAAGCTGGCGCCGAAGAAATATTTGGCGATGACCAGGAAAAACCTGCGTTTAACAGTAGGATTTCTGACTGGTCACTGTCAACTAAGGAAACACCTCCATACTATGGGGCTAGTGGAGACACCTCTATGCAGTATGCGTGAACAGGAAGATGAAACTGTCAGGCATGTCTTATGCGAGTGTCCGGAGTTATCGTCAATAAGAGAGTGTGTGTTCGGTGAGGCTTGGCCTACACCTGCCGATATAAAGGAGATGTCTCCTAGTGACCTGTCCACCTTCCTGAGAAGGACAGGATGGACGATGATTTATAGGAGGACAACTCCTCGGGAGGATGTACAATGGGTCACATGTGGCCTAAGTGCTGTGAGCCTACACTCACCCTCCCTACTCTACTGATACAGAAGCCTCGCACCTTATTCCGCTCGGGGCAAAGCCCATCGCGAAATAAGTTTGGTGCTCGTTCAATGGTATATGCTATTGTCTTAAAACATAATATAATTAATATATCCCACGATTCTCTGAAATCGAAGTCATTTATTTTATTTTTCTTCCAGAACAGCGTTCTCACTTCTCTTCCATATTTATTAGAAATAGTTATGGCGTCCATAACATCTTTCATAGCAAATTATCTCTCGAAGAAAAATTTGGTATCCACGACACTTGTCAGGAAATCAGCAGATGGTATAGGTGGGTATTGTGCTGATGATTCGATGATTCACATGTATTCTTAAAAAGTTGAATTTACGTGGTTTTAGGACTTGTTGTAGGAGCATTGTCCCTATTTTCGTTAACACAAATTGGACCTGACAGCGTATATCTAACAGTGGCGCTAGTAGTGCTGGTGGGAGCTTTCCACGGACCTGCAAAATCTGGTCATTGCATCAATCATATGGATCTTGCTCCAAATTTTTCGGGAATTTTAATGGGATTTACGAATGGCTCAGCCATAATAGCATCGGCTTTTGCCCCAATTCTTGCACATATCGTAATAAGGGATGAAGTAAGTAGATTTTTTTGTTTCAATTCGTTAATATCGTAAGTTTTACATGAGATTTTATCTACTCTGAAAATTCCCGCAGCTTGTCATATGGGAATCAAATCTCACTTTGTATGTAACTGATCGTATATATATTCCCAGTTTATATCTAATTGGAGTAAGTTTGCGAAGTAAATTTCATCAATTCCGAATAATAGACGGATGGATTGTTGAATTGACGTCACTAATAGGTCGGTCATATTGCGCTGGTCAGACTTTAATTAATAATTAGCTCTAAGATATATGTATGTATGTATGTGTGATTTTTGGGGTGACATTCACTGAGACCTAAAAGGTCTATTGTGCCCCCTTACTTCTACTCAGTTTCTGAGGAGAGTCTCAGAAACTAGTAGTTCCTTTAGTCCTATTTCCCGGAGAAATTTTAGGATGTCTGCAGGCTTCAACTTAGGCAAATGTTCCTCTTCTATCCAGTAATCTCCCAGGTGCTGTGCTCTAGGATTCTGGAGTGCTGTGCAGTTGGAAAGTATGTGGATGGAGGTTTCTTCTTCCATTCCACAAAATCTGCATTCTTCTTCCTCCACTATTTTGAGCTTTTTCAGGTGCCCATTCAGGCGACAATGTCCCGTTAGGATCCCTGTCAAAACTCTTAGCGCAGTTTTACTTTGACTTATGCATTCTTTTGATCTCAACAGGTTGTAGTCACCCAGAAGAGTCTTTGATTGTATAAGCCCTACTAGATCTTTCCAATGGTCAGATCTTCTCTTTTTCTCGGCATTACTTATTTCTTCCAATATTACATTGGAGCTGATTCCGCAAAAGGGTTCGGGCCCCCTCTAAGATATATAAAATGCCATCGTTTTGTGTTAACCATAAAAAACAAACTCTAACTAATCGATTCGGTTGCTCTCCAGCACAATATGGCTGACCTGTCAAAGTTAGGTTACATATTCTACCGCTAGCTTGCAGCACTGTGTTCAGGACGTCTATTCTTGAACAATGATCGGCATAGATTTATGGCGAATGATCACATGAGACGATCGTCGTTATATTCTTGGTCCGTGATCCGATATAATTGATCTCATGAAAATCATACGCTCCGGATCGCATGGTCCGAAATAGAGGAGCAGAGTCGAATGAAATGGCACTCGCCTAGTAAAGTGGTTTTTTAATGGAAATTTGTATATAATAAGTATATAATTTCTATTTCTCTATGCATTCCGTAATTATTCTGTCAGTTCTCTGTTTCTTTGAATCTTAAATTCATGTGCATAGAGTTGAAAAAAATACTTTGTCGTGAGTTTTAGTGGTTTTTAGTGTTTTCAATCGGTGTTTTATTATGGACATGGAGAACTATTATTCTTGGCACGTTATGATGGAGGATTTACGGGAGGCAGAGGAGAAAGTACGAATTGACGAAGATAGGGGCTCCAGATTTCTATATGACCATCGCTTGGAAGCATGCCGTTTGTGAGGGCACTTCTTTTGTAAGGAGTGAAACGCGACTGACTCATTTTTATTCAATTTTAATACTAATTGATTTTCCAAACAGACTCCCTTTTTAATTATTGGTAATACAGGGTGTCCCAAATAAGAGTGACTGATTTTAAACATAAATGCCCAGCTTATTAATTGCTCCAAAGATATGGGGTCTTCACTAGTTTCAGTAGTTTATCAAAGAGATTTTTTTAGACTTGGCTGGCATTTCATCCCATCAAAACAGGGTGTTTTACTAATGTTGGTCAAATTTAAAGGGAATAATATTTATTATTTTAAATGGAACACCCTATAATTTTTGATCTCATTCGAAAGATCATTCCCCTTTCCAAAAATGTATAGTTTTCTATATTTTGTTCCATCAACAACAAAGATATTCGAGGTTTCATGTAGTAGTACATTTTCAATTACGTGAATAATAGCCAACAAATTTGACAAACAGTTTATTTAGTAAGAAAACATGATAACATTATTCAATACATATCAAGGAAGAAGAACAAAAAAGTTACAATAAATGCTGCATATGCCTACCCTCTTCGTTTATGCATAACTGTAAATGAAATTTTAAATTTTCAAATGAATTTTCTAACATTTCTTGCGGAATGTTTTCAATAATGTTCCTGATATTATTTTTCAGTTCTGCTAAATTGTCAGGCTTAGGATTGTAGCACCTATCCTTCACATATCTCCAGAGAAAAAAATCTGGGACAGTTAATCCATGAGACCGCAGTGCCCATTCAATCGGTCCAGCTCGACCAATCCACTTATCATTAAAGAACGTTTTTAATGAATCTCGTGCTATTAACGAATAATGTGGTGGTCAAAATTGGTGATTTTGTTGTTATGCGTCAAACGGTCACAGCATGAGTTGATTTAAGGCATCAAAATACGTTCATATGAAATTACTAATTAAAAATGTACTACTACATGAAACCTCGAATATCTTTGTTGTTGATGAAACAAAAGATAGAAAACTATACATTTTTGGAAAGGGGAATGATTGCTCTTTCGAATGAGATCAAAAATTATAGGGTGTTCCATTTATAATAATACATATTTTCCCTTTTGAATTTGACCAACATTAGTAAAACCCCTGTGTTGATGGGAAGAAATGCCAGCCAAGCCTAAAAAAATCTCTTCGATAAACTAGTGGAACTAGTGAAAACTCCATCTCTTTGGAGCAATTAATAAGCTGGGCATTTATGTTTAAAATCAGTCATTCTTATTTGGGACACCCTGTATAACATAACAAAAATATAAAAAGTAATTAATGACAGAAAATTATGACAACCGTACAAAAAAAAGAGGCTAAAAATAACTAAAAAGTAGATATTTTGTATCAAATTATGCTGGAAACAACGCAATAATTTTGAACGTTCACATGTAGGTTCAAGAATAAAATTATTCGATTCGATTTCGACCGTGCGAGTCGATAGACCCCATCGTCTTATTTGATGCTTCCTTGTCGATATGAGGTTGATTGAGGTCGTGATGATGTCGACCATGAAGCGCTTTCTGGGCCCACTCCACCTGTTTGTCAGAATCTGTAACGATTTCAAGTCTCATATTAGGGCTCACAAGATTTAAGGGGGAATAGTTTTTATCTGCGACCATCTCATATTTTTTTCGGACCGAGATTGGAAACTCCTGGGTAGCTATTCTTGAAAATCATACGATCCGGTGCTTCTCTCGTACGATGGGATCTATCCCGTGCGATCTGTCGACTCCCACGGTCGAAAACGACTAATTCTTGAACCTACATGTGAACGTTCAAAATTATTGCGTTGTTGCCAGCATTATTTGATACAAAAGATCTACTTTTTAGTTATTCTTAGCCTCTTTTTTTGTACGGTTGTCATAATCTTCTGTCATTAATTACTTTTTATATTTTTGTTATGTTATATTACCAATAATGAAAAAGGGAGTATGTTTGGTATATCAGAAGGAGAAGGAGAAGAAGGAGAAGATATCGTTAATGTAATTAAAGCCCAAAGACTACGGTGGTGGGGACACATTCACCCCAGACAACCAGAGGAGCTAATAAGAAAAATCACTACATGGACACCACAAACAACAAGACCAAGGGGAAGGCCAAAAGAAAAATGGGGGAATCAAATAATCGAAGACATTAGAACTCTTGATATTAGAAACTGGAATAAACTGTGCCAGGACAGAAAAAAGTGGAGAGAAATTGTAGACAAGGCAAAAAAAAACAGAAAACTATGAAGAAGAAAAGATCTCAGATAACAAGGCGGAGTGATTCACCGCAATAAAGGAATCTAAGAGCTTCAAGATGGAGCGCTAATCATTTCTACGGAAATGTAAAGGCTAATATATATATTGAAATTGAATAAAAATGAGTCAGTCGCGTTTCACTCCTTACAAAAGAAGTGCCCTCACAAACGGCATGCTTCCAAGCGATGATCATATAAAAACCTGGAGTCCCTATCTTCGTCAATCGTACTTCCTCCTCTGCCTCCCGTAAATCCACGATCATTACGTGCCAAAGTTAATAGTTCTCCATGTCCATAATATCACACCGATTGAAAACACTGAAAACCAGTAAAACCACTCAAACTCACGACAACGTATTTTTTTCAACTCTATGCACATGAATTTGAGATTCAAAGAAACAGAACTGAGAGAATAATTATGGAATGCATAGAGAAAAAGTAATTATATACTTATTTCTCTATTTCTCTGCTCCTCCATTTCGGACCATGCGATCCGGAACGTTTGATTTTCATGCGAAACGCCTCATGTGATCATTCGCCATAAAACTATGCCGCTCATTGTTCAAGAATAGACGTCCTAATTTAATGGGTTCTAATCAGTACTCAGACAGTGTTGTACTCATCCCCAAGGGGATGCGTACCAACCAAACCCAACTAAAACTCGCTGTTACTCCTACCTCAGAATTACTACCCTAGCATAGGTACTTCAAGCCGGGCGGTGATCCCTCACACACTCTCCGTCATCTCCTCCCTCCTATCACTCCTAACTCTCACGAGTCATTCTCTTTCCCTAATCATGCTCTCCACTACGCCACTTACCTCCATCCATTCCTCCTCTTCCCTCAACATCATCTCCACCATCTTTTTCCCAATACACCGCCGCCCATAGCTTATTTTCCAACTTCCTCGTTCTTCCAGCATCTAAACACATGTATCATATCATACTCCACTTCACACCTCTCGCACACTCCAGTCTCTCTTTTCTCAATCTTGAGAAGGTAACCTACTTTCGACCCATGTCCAGTGAGCACCTATGACAAGAAGTAGTTCACCTTACGTTATTATTAGCACATGTTTAATGATATGATAACGTGGCATTTCATTTTCTTCTCCACAGAGAAGCTTTACAATTTGCTTTGCCACTTTCTAAATCTACTTGGACATTAACATTTTCAGCAACTGACAGATCGTCAGTTTATTGCGTCTTCAGTGGCAAGATCCTAGGTTCAATTTCTTCCAACTAATATTTCTAAAAATTACTTCTGACTTTTTCGTAATTTTTCAAAATTCAAAATTTGATTACAGACCAATGTCAGTCAATGGAATATAGTTTTTTATTTTTCTGTGATCATAAACATAATTGCTTTTGTGGTACTTACTCTATTTGGATCTGGAGAACGACAATACTGGAACGAACCCATACCTATTGATAGTGAGAGGGTAAATATTATTGGAACATTGATTTTTTCAATTTGTTAATTCAATGATTTATTTTAGAAGTTGGATTCTCGTATCGTTAAAGAAGATAAATGAAGTTCGAAATATAAAAGATGGAAGAATAATATTTATTCTATTATAAAAAACTTTATAGGTACATATTGTATGGG
Organism: Galerucella tenella; assembly: GCA_910591685.1. Taxonomy (NCBI): domain Eukaryota; kingdom Metazoa; phylum Arthropoda; class Insecta; order Coleoptera; family Chrysomelidae; genus Galerucella; species Galerucella tenella. Next base: position 22,433 of record CAJUYH010002921.1, read on the forward strand.
TGTCACGTTGTTATACTTTTATTGTTCCTTCATATCCACAGTGTAACATCCTGTGAACAATGAACATACTAGAAGAATAAACAGACGTATTCTCTGATGCCAACATGAAAGATGTTAAAGTTTATTTATTTTGATAGATTGTTACCTAATATTTATTTAAAATAATAAGGCAAGATAATTTGCAACGGCGACTCAATGTGGAGAGCACCTCAGGTGTGAATTCGGAGACCAAACTAATATCAATTCAGGGAGTAGTCTTACCGGTTCGCGGGTAATCCTACTTTATTTAAGTTATTGAACTTATATTGAAGTTAATGAGATAGTAAATGAAGTTAAGAAACCTAAGGAATTTAATAAGATAATAAATCAAGTTGAGAAATGTAATTAAAGTTAATCAAGAAAGGTAAGTGGGCGCCACCCTGAATAATATTAGTCGACTTGTTTTTCACCTCACAACTCTCTATCAACAAACCTGGAAATGTTGGAAGGGAAGGAATATGAACAACGTTGTTAAATTTACAAGTTGTATAATGACTTTAAAAACTAATATGACAGTAAAAATAAAAAAAATGTGGTTGTTTGTTGAAGCACGTTGGTTACTTTGGTCTATTTTACTTAATTTTCCACGTGTCTGAGATGTCTAATGGAAATTACTTCGTCCGGAAAATTGGCAGGTACAGGTCTCAGGTACAAAGTTTCAGGTACTAAGTTCACATGAAAACTCAATTTTACTACTTATTTCAATCACAGAAGGCGATAAAAAAAATGTAATCCGGAAATATGATATTCTTGTTGGTAATTAGAATGAATGTGATAAATATTTTGGCTTATCTTCAGGTAAATCCACACCTCAATACGATTTCTTGAACAAGAATTACAAATAGGTAGAAGTTCAATACAAAAAGTATTAAAAAATCACAAATACCATCCTTATAAAATACATTTAACACAAGGTTTAGTTCCTGCAGATCCGGAAAGGAGAATAAATTTTATTGCTGAAATGTTAGGACACATTAATGATGACCCTCCTTCTTTAGAAAAAATATTATGGAGTGATGAAAGTAGATTTCATAACAATGGTATTGTTAATCGCCATAATTGTCATTATTGGTCGCAGGAGAATCCAAAGTAGATGCGCGAAACCAATTTTCAAACAATATGGGGAATCAATGTTTGGTGCGGTTTATTCAACAATCGGTTGATTGGTCCCAATTTTGATGAAGGAACATAAACGGGGCAAAGATACTTAGATTTTCTTCAAAATACTCTACCAGAATTACTTGAAGATATTCCCTTACATGAAAGGCAAACAATGTGGTGGCAGCAAGATGGAGCATCTCATAACTTTTTTGGGTGGATTGGTCGAAATGGTGCGATTCTGTGGCCACCCCGTTCTCCGGATATCACACCCTTAGATTTCTTTCTCTGGGGTTACTAGTTTATGTTACACCCCCGATTGATTTAGGTAATTTAAAGGATAAAATAAGACAGGCATGTCGGACCGTAACACCCGCAATGATTACAGCATCACTTACAAGAAATCTTTTAACAAGGTTTGAACATTGTGTCATCAATTTGAACAATTGCTTTAAATACTTGTACTTTTTAATTCCCTATGTTACGTTTTTTAATAAAATAATTTATACAGATGTTCATTTAATTGCCCCTATTATCATTACTGCACAATACAATGATGACAAGTGTGGTATCGTTGAATTTGTTTTTGAATGATTTATACAAAATTGTAATATTATACCGGTTGTCCCATTTAAAAAAATTATGTTGGGGTCACGTGACCCGAAATGACAGGAAAAACGTGAGTCATTTTATAATAAATATAAGCATCAGTTTCGACTGTTTATATCTGCCAAATTTCATACATGTCATATGAATAGTTTTTGAGAAATTGGACTGTCAAAACGTCGTGGTACACCCTGTATAATTCCATCAACGTCATAATTATTTACTACTTTATTTATTTGGATATTTTTGATTGATGGAAAAGCGCTAGTTCTCCCAAATGAAATTCTTAAAATCAGTAAGAGTTTTCTTTTTGAATAATCTGCACCAACTCCAACCAGTATTGCAATTATTTTAACATTGTTCAATATTTCTAGTTCTTACTTTGAGTTTTTGTTATCAGTAATGTTTACTATTCGACTGTCATATATGAAAGGTGAGAATATTGTGGATACTTTTCTAATTGTCCCATTTTTGTATTCCGGATGGAAACGGTAACGCGTCGCTCCATTCCAGTTCATCCATTCTATAGAAATGTTCGGTTTATGTTTTCAGGCAGCAGACTTTTCAATTGTTTCTCCACTAATATATTTCGAATCAATGTTGGATTACTGCAATTGGTCAGTTATCTCTAGGCCAATTATGTGCATATGCTTTCTCAGCCCACAATGTTCGCGTGTCTTTGTTCTGGGGTTCCATATATCAGGCCAACTCCTTCCACAGGAAGTTTTTGGCCCAATAAGACCACCGCTGCTCCTTGCTTGGCTGATTGCAACATTGCAGAGTAACACAATTTTGTCTGTTAAATCTTGCCTTGTTTGTACAGATATTGCGTATACATTACTTTTAAGATAACTCCCCAAAAATGAATCCATAGGATTAACGTCTCCTGATCGCGGTGGCCATTGAAAAGGGCCTCCAGGACCAATTCATCTGTTGTGTGTCATGTAGGTATACATAAAGTATTTCCAATTCACTTGAAACGTTGCTGCTATATTGAATATTTGAACGTGTTATTATTATTAATAAATCAAGATAAAAAGAATTATCCCAATGATACATCAAAGTTATTTTATCTAAAACAATTATTATCAGGTACTCACAATTGACAGCAATGATACCTTCAAGTTTTTAAAAATATGTACCTAATAAAAATAAATGATAATAGTATTCTATTTCATTTCAAAGCAAATGTACTCAATCAAGTACTTGAAGTGAAGATGTATTTTTTGGTAGTATTTGTGGCAATATGCTCAATACATTTTGTAATTGTAAGTAAAGTTTAAATTAGCACAATCTTCATTTTCATTTAGTCACTTTTTTTTTCGGTATTTGCTTCTCTCTTCATTACATGCATTTTTTTGAAAAAGAGCTAATATTATTTATATGTATCAATCATCCTTAATATTTCCAGCTTTCTTCTTCTATTTAAATTTAAATAATTTTTAGTGTGACGATGGAACTGAAGTAACAATATCTAATGGGAAAATAAAGGGACATATATTGAAAAGCGCTAATGGTGAAGAGTATTACTCCTTCCAAGAGATTCCCTACGCTACTCCACCACTAGGAAAAAACAGATTTAAAGTAAGAGTGTAGTGAATATTCTCTAATATTTACATTGAATGAATGCTATGTTATTGTAACGTTTATTCTAATTTATATTTACAATTAATTTATATTCAAATACAGTCCTTATTTAATAATTTATATAATACACTAAACACACACTAACTATAATTTATTTGAGAGTCACTTAATAAACACTTTATCAAGGCGCGATTGCTTTCTTTCAGTATCAACACTAACTGACTTACTAACTCTGCTGCGATGCTCGTCGCCTATTTATACTCGCACGTCTTGTAGTTCTAGAAAACTCTCAAAGTTCTGGTGGATGCGCTGGGTTTTTCTAGATGTTACGTATTCCAGATTATTTTCGAAAATAAGGCGGAGGAGCCATAGTCGTATCATATGGGAATTTCACTGGGGGCACTAATGGAGTAACATGCGACCGTCTTCTCTGTTGGCTGTCTCCCGTGCTTGGCCGCAGACTAGTACCTGCACTTCGGTGTCTCGGAAGATTACTTCTACCATGTTACGGATTATTCGCCAATCTAAATGCCTACATTCAATCTTGGGCATGGCTAGCCTATGCACGTCCAATTCAAGCTTTGTAATGCTTCCCAGACATCCTCGTACGTTGGTCTTTCGTCGAAGGTGTTTCTCGTCTCTAGGTAGAAATTGTAGTGGGAGCCATCTTGCAGCTTCAGAGCTTTACCTGGTACTGGTAACTGCAGGTTTTGCAAACGTCTGGCGCCACTCTTCTTTATGAACAGAGATGCCAGTCCGCGTGCATCAGTTACGCTGGCAGGGATGTTTATTGCCAGTGAGTATTCCTCTGGAACGGTAAGCATGTCTTGTCGTCTCTCAGTGGTGACGCCGAATCTTGCTTTTCCGGTACCACCATAAGCACCAATGAACTCTGCAAAAGCAGGATCGGCTACTTCCTGAAGCTGGTTTACTTCCTCATCGTGGTCACCCTCGAATGGCGCTAATCGGTTACGGTGTACCACCTTTGACTTTCCGTTTGGGATCTTGCTGATACGATAGATGACATCGTTGATTCGTTTCTTCACGAGGTACGGACCTTCCCAAGCTTTCTGCAACTTTGGAGAAAAACTCTTTTGTCTTCTTGGATTATGCAGCCAGGCTTTGTCTCCTTCGTGGAAATCTCCTTCTGTAGCTTGCGTATCGTAACTTTTCTTCATCCTATCGCTAGCGATCTGGAGATTCGATCGAAACAGCTCGTGTACGTCGTCCATTCTTTTTCTCAGCTGGGTCACGTAATCTTCACCAGCTATGTCTTCTCCGGGTCATTATCCAAATTCAAGGTCGCAGGGTAATCTCATTTCGCGTCCGAACAGAACTTTTGCTGGTGTTTGGCCGGTAGACTCATTGATGGCGGATCTGTAGGCCATCGCAAATAGCGAGAGATATTGGTCCCAATCTCGCTGATGGTTAGATACTACTTTAGACAGGTATTTGCCAAGAGTCGGGATCGTTCTCTTGTTCCTCTTCCAACTTTTCCGGTGTCCATTCGTCGCTGGTCACCGTGGTTCTTCGAATGGCAGCTTCCTTAGCTTCTGTTTTGGTGCAGTGAGAGCACTCTGCTGGGCATGGTCTTCTGTTTGTAGCAGTTCTCGGTCGCTTGCACGAACTGCGTACATGTCCCATTTCTCTACAATTCCAGCATAACATTATGATTTTTCCAGCTTCCTAAGGAACCAGAAAATTGGGATGGGATTTTAACTACCACAAAAAATACAAAAGTATGTTACCAGGGCAGTAATTATCCAAATCTTAATAAAACTGAAGATTGTTTGTATATAAACGTATATACACCCGTAGTAAGTAAATTATAGTACCAAAAATGTCGAAAAAAATTGGGAAAATAATGTTTCAGACACCTGGAAGTAACAATTCTCTTCCTGTATTATTTTGGATACATGGAGGAGGATTTAGCTGGGGATCTGGTACATTTGACGATTATGGACCTAAATATCTCATGGGTAATGGAATAGTCGTAGTGAGCCCAAATTATCGTCTAAGTGCATTTGGTAAACTAAATCATCCTTTTAAATTTTGTTTATAATAATTATCAAGACCGTTCAATTTAGTACCTAATCATATTTAATAAGTTATGTTTGCTAAGGTTTTGCAACAACAGAAGATGACGTTATCCCCGGAAACTTGGGTATGAAAGATGTCCAGTTTGCTTTACGTTGGACGAACAAAAATATTCACCTTTTTGGGGGGAATCCTAATCAAGTCATTATTGCTGGTGAAAGTTGTGGATCGATGGGCGTTGGGATGCTTCTCATGGGTCCATGGAGCGACGGAATAGGTTTGTTACCCCAAAACTAATCCTGTGATTCATGTGATCCTAACAAAAAATTGGAAATATGAAAATGTTCATTGAAATATTATTTATTGAATGTTTTAGAATTATTCCATGGGGCAATCATGGAAAGCAGTACTCAGTTGGGAGGAGTTTATCAAATAAATGCAAGACAAAATGCATTCGATCTTGGAAAAGCAGTGAACTCTTCATTTAATTCGGAGGATTCGAATGAATTATTAGACGTACTTCAACGTGCTACCACCGAAGATATTTATAATGTAAGATAATCTTCACTTGATTCTTACCGAATATTATCGAAAAAGTATATTGTGTCACAAGTGCAAATAATAAGCTTTAGCAGCCCATGAAGAATTTTATTCACAACTATATACAGTGTGGAAACCACTTATGGAATAAAATTCTTTATGTCATTATTTTAGAAAATATTTAAAAAATGACGAGACACGTCAACTTTTGAATTGAGTTGTGCGTTATGTAAACATAAATTTGAATGTACAGGGTGATTCACGCAAGTATGCCATGGTCGGTGTTTTTTTTAATGAAACACCTTGTATATTTGCATATTTTTTCTTAATGAACCGATTCCAACAAACTAAATAATGTATGGTCAAATATGAATTATACAGGGTGAACTTTTAAAATTAATAATTTATTACACTTGAATTATTGGTATATACTTTTTTAAATTAGCTAAATATTGTTCTGCGTAGATGTAGGGGAGGTTCTAAAGTTTCTACTCTTAAAGGTTCAATAGGAGTAGATTTCATAGCTCCAATACAGACTCTAAAAGCTTTGTTTTGTAGAATATCTAATTTTCGTAGTGTCTGGTTATTAGCACATCCATAGTCAATTATACTATTGAAAGCTGCTAATTTATGACTGATTGGGTGGACTGAACTATTATGAATTGTAATGTCTGTATGTGATGGTTTGTGAAATATAGAAAAGTCATGTCTATTATTTATATTTGAAATTGTAAGATCTAGAAAATTTATGGACTTATTTTGTTCAATTTCTACTGTAAATTTGATATTTTTATGTATTGAGTTAATGTGAGTAATGAAGTTATCTAATTGTCTCGTAGTACCAGTAAGGCAAGCTAAAATGTCATCTACATATCGGTGCCAGTAAACAAATTTTTTACTAAGGGGGTGTTTATGAATTATCTTTTCTATATTATCTATGAAAATTTCTGATAATAGGGGACTGAGAGGGTTGCCCATAATCAAACCCTCTTTACTGCTATAAACCTTTCCGTTGAAATGAAAATAATTTTGATTTAAACAAACTCTTAATATATTTATAATATCAGACTGAATTATGGGATTAGTATTGAGCAAGTTATCAACTAGAGTGATAGTTTCATCAGGAGGTATACTAGGGAATAGATCCGCTCTTGGGCTGCTGAACATAGTTCCCGCCCTGATTATTTGTTTTCCGAAAAGGGTGACCAAACTAAATATTCAGCTTCATTCACTTCAATGTATTAAAAAGAATATGAAACTTGTTTCAGGCTAAAATAACATATGGTACTGTGACAGAAAAGGAAGGTGACTTTTCATATCCAGCTCTCCAAGCTTTCATGGACAAAAACTTTAAAAAAATACCTGTGCTAATTGGTATTAATTCAGAAGAGAGGATAGCACCCGGTAATATTATTTTTCTTCTCTTCGTATGAGACCATATACTCACCATAAATTCAACTTTCTTCAAAACTCTCTTATCCTCTGCTGTTAGATCTTCTTCTTTACATAGTATTAATTATTAAGTGAAAATAATTGGGCTATTGTGAATAAAGTTAATATCAATTTATGAATATTTATAATATTTTTAGCTGCAAATAAAAATGATACATTGCTCCAAGAACTAGACGATAACCCCAGTTTGTTGGTTTCCTCCAATATAAATATGTCACCTGAAGACAGAGTAATTGCTGGGAATCTTATGCACAAAATATATACCGACAAGACATTTGTAGAAGATTATGGTGCTTACATTCGGGTGAGTTATTATTCAGTAATTTGATAATTTATTTTTAGAGAATAGTTAAAATGATGTGAAAATAGCAGACCCGGTATTCTGCAAAACCAGCAAACTTTCGTACATCACAGGATCCAATTTGTACAAAATAAGTGTATAAGAATAGCGGTTTGGGAGGGATTATTTATTTTAATAGGCTTCCGAAAAACTCGCCTATACACGATGGAGCAAATATTCCTTTTATCAAGGAATTCACTTATAAACTAACGATAAAATATAATAACTAATACTTAAGCAGAAAGCATAAAAGAAAAAATTAAGAAATCACACGCAAGTAACCTTCGAGGATATAAACTCTTGGACGTTAACTTTCTATAAGAGAGAAAGATGCAGACAGAGAAACACGCGACGCCGCACAGCTTACAATAGCTTCCTATATCAAAAAGTGTCGTGACAACTTTTGGTAAGAATTTTATCCGTCTAGCCTCCTTTCACAACGCGCGATAAGGAACTTCGTTCCAAAAATGTCTCATATTCTTGACTAATGTACAACTTCTTCCCTACCTTAGTAGATTTGTTCATAACTGATGCTGTTATATGAGATGCCAAATATGGATCTAAAATTTTATCAATTCGCCAACAGCTTCTTTATGAAGTCTGTAAACTTTTAGGAACCAGCGGTCACTTATATTGAAGGCCTAAAATGATGAAGCACCGTTTTTGGCGTTAAAAAATCATCCTCCTCACAAGTTTCACAACATTATTTAACACTATTTGATGCAGTTCTTTTTTTGCCATGTAGATTTGAAAAATATAAAACGTTCCCGCGTCACTCTCGTCTAACTAATAACTGCTTATTACTAGTATATAGAGTAACCAAAAAGGTTCAAAAAGGTAGTCAAACTCAGTAAAACTAAAAGGATGGATGTTAAAACTATACAAAGTATCTGACAAAACCACAACACAAAATTCGATGATTCTAATCCCAAATAAATCAACATTTCGCAAGTGAAATGAGCGTTTCGACAGCTAAACAGTATTCGAATTAAATTGGTGAAATTTTTTCGAATTCTTATTTTATTTCACACATGAAATAAGTTCAAAACTTGGATTGATCTAAATCAATCGAAATATGGGAAATTTCACTAGTGAAATATTTCAAAACTAGACCCCCAGGACTTTGACATAGTAGGTCGTGTGACAGTTTAGCCGAAGGGCTTTTAAGAAATAAAATTTAGCGTGCCTTTGTCCAGGGGTTTCATACCACCAGCGCAACGCTTGGTTGTTCATCCATTTGTGGATGCTCTCCTCGCTTAGGCATTTAGCAATTCCTCAGAAAGGCTCTGACGCTATCATGACCTCCGTCCCTGCTTGGCTAATTTATTGGCCTCTGGATTCCCTTTTATTCTTTGGTGACCTGGTACCCTGGTTAGGGTCATTCTATTATGTCTACCTAGTCTGTTGAGTGCCTTGCGACACTCCCACACCAGATTTGACAATAAAAAGTTATATTACCTGAATAATACGTCAGCAAGGAGCCGGAGCCGTCATTTGCAATTTTTTAGGTACCTAACGATCACAGTTTCTGTTCTCAATTGGTGAATTTTGTAAAAGTGGAATTTTAAATTTATTTTATTTCAGTTACGCCCACTGGTAGGTAATGGACCTACAAGCTGGTAGATGATATATCCAGGTTATTGTCCGATCTCTCGATACACCCCATTTTGAAAATCCATTTGCCAATATATTATTGATTTTTAATTCACTTTTTTTAGTGGTCCACTGACAATGATTTTACAACTCCAACTGGCAAACAGGTCCAATTAGCCGCAGATGTTGTTCCATACTATCTATATCAATTTTCTTATAAAGGTGAATTGGGTGGAAATGTGTCTCCTGATCTAAACATACCAGGTAGGTATCTTTCATTGATGACATAATCAGAAATCCAGCCTATTAATGTAAGATTGTACGTATATCAATATTATTGTTGAAATTTTGTGAATGTAGGTGCTGAAAAAGTGGCCCACATGGAAGAACTGCATTATTATTGGGTATTTTCAAACAATGATGATCTTAGTAAATTTCCCGAAGAAGATCAATTAGCTCTAAAGAGAACCGTTAGGCTCTGGACAAATTTCGTGAAATACTTGTAAGTTTAAACAAGGATATTTAACCCTCTTTGAGAATTTGAAAAAACTGAAATTTCAATTTTTTTAGTAACCCCACTCCAAATGAAGATCCTTTACTAACCAACGTAATTTGGCCACGATCCACCCCAGAAAATTTGGAATATTTAAATATAAATAGCACTTTAGAAGTTAGGCAACACCTAAGACAGCACTTGGAAGTTAGTGAAGTTTTGGATAAATATATGGTACCCCCTTATGATGCGTACGGTCACTAAATAAAAGTTGAATAAACATGTTTGAATAACATGAAATGTTTTTCATTTCATACGATTTCTCAGAAAGTCCTATTAGTTCTAAAATAATGATTTACATCTTATTATTATACGTCCACTTTTTAAGTAGCATTCGTATTATGAAGATTAGTTTCTTTTCTCATACAGCGCCGACTAGCACTTGATTTTCCTATGTCGCAAAGGAACAATTAAAATTAAAAATCTTAGAGGAATATTGCACACAAAACCAACTTAACTTCAACAATGTCAAAACCAAAATAAGATGTTTTTCTAGAGGTCATTATAACGTAAAAAATAACCTAATAGGGACTTATTATCGAAAAATATGAAGTTTAGTCTTTGCGAATCCCTCATCTTCTCTAGATTGTCTTATTGTGACAGTATTTATGGGCCTGCCATCCTACAAACTGCAAAAAATTCAAAACAACTGCATTCGATTTTCTTATGGTATCCGCAAGTATGATCACATCAGTGCGTCCTTTAAGGACTCGGGATGGCTGAAATTAAATTATTTGAGAGAAATGCACTCGCTCACCCTCACTCATAACATTTTAATAACCGGTAATCCGTCTTATCTTCGGAAGAAACTAGTTCTGCTATCGCAAAAAAAATCCTCACGGAATAAACACACACTACTAATTCCAAGGCATACTAAGACAATCCTTACACGAAGCTTCTCCTATAATGCTGCGAAACTATAGGTATAATTCCATCCCTGTGGAGTGTATAAGAATGGCGGTTTGGGAGGGATTATTTAATAGGCTTCCGAAAAACTCGCCTATACACGATGGAGCAAATATTCCTTTTATCAAGGAATTCACTTATAAACTAACGATAAAATATAATAAACGCTAATACTTAAGCAGAAAGCATAAAAGAAAAAATGAAGAAATCACACGCAAGTAACCTTCGAGGATATAAACTCTTGGACGTCAACCTACCAGAGCTTAGTTACAGCTAAATACAGGTATACTTGTGAGTAAAATTAATTTGCACTGTTGCACGTTATAAGAACATTGCGCGGCAAGCTCTCTTGATGTCGAAAAGATAAACAAGGCATGAATCATTTCGAGTCTTGACCCACCCACGATTGATTCTCATTGGTGCAATGTAGCTTCCGATTGATTCATGCAAAATTTACTTCAACGGATAGTCTACATTGACTGTGAACCTCTCAGGGTAGGCTTAACTTTTGTTATTCTCGAAATATTGTGTTCTGAATAAGAATTATATTTGTAAGCTTTTGCTGATTGGAACTTTTCCATTTATTGAGACTATTTTTTTTTGGTATTGATCAAAATTATGGCTTGTGTGTTTAATCGCATAAAGTGAATTCAGTCTGACATCAAGCAGGATATATGAAAAATGTTTCACCAACTTCATCTGAAAGTGTGATTGAATTAATTAGAGATCACCGGATAAAGGAGGAATATTCACCCAAATTAAAGCCTGCAGATATGCTAAAGCTCCTCCAGGAAATAGGACTAGAGGTGCTACTACTCTTTGAGACTCTCCTCGGGAAGTAGCGGGGTGAAATAGATATTTCAGGTCTTAGTGAATGTCACCACAATATAAGCACATACATTATTCTAAATCTTTATTCATGATTTTGTATAGGAATCAATTAAGTGATTATTTATAGGAAAATGATATCTAGTTTTGAATAATGATTAGTAAATAGTAATGAAATATATTTCTTCTTCTTCTTCTCCAATTTTATTGGGCCCGGTTGAAAAATATTTAATTTGACATTTTCTCACTGGCTCACTGCAGTGGTTTTAATGGTCTTCTTATATTTGAGACATGGCCTTAGCTCTCACTACAATACAGCTAACCTAACCATTCTGTGTTGAGTAGAACTCTGTGGTTGAGTAGTATTCTGTGGTTGAGTAGTATTCTGTGGTTAAGCAGTATTCTGTGGTTAAGCAGTATTCTGTGGTCGAGTAGTATTTTGTGGTTTGTGGTTGACAATTGACATTTCTGGAAATTGTCATTTTTTTAAATTAGAAAAAGTGGCTTGCTCGCCGGATTATAAAAAAGAGTGGCTTGGCTCCACTTCAAAGAAAAAAAACCCGCTTATCTTTTACAATATTTGTAGAAAGACTCGTATTTATTTTAAAGAATTTTTCCGCAAATTAAACTTGGTAACACTATCAATATTATCGTTTGGGATTACACTTGATTTAAGCCAAAGGTGGTAGAGAGACAAATAGGTATGTTGAAATAGATGTTAATATATGTGATACCTTTTTATTTATCTATAAAATATTACTGTACCAGTTCACTTCATTCAATCATCATGTGAAAATTGTTTATCTAAATATTCTGATGGATGGAACAAAGAATAAATAAGGACTACTGAAATATATTTGAAAATATTGTGAATTTAACTGTTAACAAAGTAATAGTTCTAAAATAAAATCTGTTCAAATATATATTTCAGATGAACGTAACACTTGATAGTCATTTTAAAATTTGTATATGTTTTAGGAAAGTGAACATAATTTCTTTGTTTAAATTGAAAATATTTTTTTCTATTTTAGATGTATAATTGTCTACAAGTTTTCGTCAATACAGCTGCTTCAATAACCAGAGTACCATTTTTATTGGACTAGAAGGGTATTGTAGAACAATCGATGTACAATAACCAATAATAGTAGCTCTACCAGTCTTAACTATTTTCTGATTCATTGGTAAATCTTATTTGTAAATTATATATGTAGTTATTTATGTAAATTAATTTTTCCTTGAATGAAACTTTTGGTAGCATTATTAATGTAGTTTATTGAAATATCGACTGTGTCAATTGCGATGTTCTAAAACTGATGTGTGTTAGTATATAAGAATCGGCACCAAGTTGTAAATGTTTCATTCATGTGAAAAGTAAAATATATATTTCTGCTGTAATCATCCTTTTATTTACAACATCTTAGTCACTACAATTAATATTAGATTTGATAGCTTTTTATTTTCCTTTAAAAACCACAATATAATATAGGTAATATAAGTTAAAATTCATACCCTTTAGTTATTTTGAATAATCGATCATCATGATGTTATGATAGATGTCACCGAAGGTAGGAATAAGGTGAAATTATTAGCTGCACAAAGCCAATTTGCTATTTCTTCTTGGAACATGATATCTTTTGTTTTAATGTTATATATATTTTTCTATTTTAGATAATACATATATGATTTGTCTGCAAGTGATCGATACAGTTGTTTGAATTACTAGAGTTTCATTTTTATTGGACCAGTTGGGTGTTGTAGAGCAGCAGATGGAGTTTATTATGCAGATTTACAATAAGCAATAATAGGAGCTCCTTCAGGCTTAACTTTTTTCTGATTCATTCTTATTGGTCCTTGGTAAGTCTTATTTGTAAATTAATAACCTAATATGTTGCTAGTTGAAATCTATTTTCAAAATAGAAAGTGAAACAACACACATTTTTTCCATTTTAATATTATGATATGAAAATCATTGAAGTTACTGCATGTTTTAAGAAATGCAGCACTGTAAGTACCTACCTACCTATATGCAATTGTTATGAATATATTCTAATATTACATATCCTAACTTCAGAGAATATAGGAGTTTATTAACAAATTTATCTAATATTAGCATATAACTATGTCAGTTGAATCATCTGTTTCACTCATCTTTAATTTTTTGTTATATTATCTAGT
>CAJUYH010002922.1:0-36185 GCA_910591685.1 Galerucella tenella
TCTTTCACATATCCCCATACAAAAAAATCTGGAACAGTCAGGTCTGGAGAATTTGGAGCCCATTCTATTGGACCACTCCTACCAATCCAATTATTTAGAAATTGTTGGTTGACAGATTCTCTTGCTATGTTGGAATAATGGGGTGGAGCCCCGTCTTGTTGAAAGTAAACATTTTGGTTTAAATTTGAGAACTTTTAGAATTCTAAAAACTTTAGTTTTGTCCATTTCCAAATTTGATGCTATTTTTCTAATTAAAATTCTCGGATTTCTCTGTACAAGCTCATAAACAGATATCACTGCTTCTAAATTTCCATTTACAGTTCTCTTTTTTCTACAGGGTGTTTCAAAAAAAGGTAACACCGTCTCTAGGATAGGTAAAAAACTGAAAAATAATTGGGGTTTGCTTAGTAAAATTTTTTTCTAACGCCATCCGTTTTCAAGATAAAGGGCGTTGAAGAAAATAAAAAATTACACATTTCTTACGATTTTGCCGAAACTACTGGCACCATTGTAATGAAATTTTATACGAATATGTTTTGGAAGCTGATATATCCCATGAATTTGTTTTTATAACTAACTCTCATAGAGGGCGCTAGTTACACGATTCATACAACGTATTATTCAACATAACTTTTTTTAGGGTAGAATTATTAGTCAAAACTCCAAGTGAACATAAACATCGTTTAATTCTACACCAAAAAGGTACTCTTGGTAAAACTCGATATTATGTACCGTTTTCGGAATATTTTGATTTGAAAATTATGAAGTAATAACCGCTCCTCGTATAAGTTAATGATAAATTTATTAATTAAAAAAACTTACAATAAGAAAATTAAAATAAAGACAAGGAACATAACATAAAATTCAATTAGAGTAAATGTTCAAAATGTCCTCCGTTTTCACGAATACACAAGTCTATCCTTTTTTCTAAAGAATCCATTAATCTTCTTAACGGTTGGGGATCATCTATGATGTCATTAAAGTGACGTTTAATTCTGTCTATTAATTCTTGACGAGAATTTACCTCTGTAGCATAGACTTTTTCCTTAATATACGACCAGACTGTGTAGTCCAAAGGATTAAAATCGCATGACCGAGGAGGCCAATGAATCGGAGCTTCTGCACCTCTACCAATCCATCGATTCCGAAAATTGTTACTCAACCAATTACGACACCTTCTATCAAAGTGCGGTGGAGTTCCATCATGCATAAAAAATAATGATGTTCGCTCATTTATCGATAAATCTTCTAATATCTCAAATAAGTGATTATTTAAAAAATCAAGGTACATATCACCACTTAAATTTCCAGGTAGAATATGATAACCTATTAATCTGTTACCTAAAGTTGCTGCCCAAACATTAACTTTAAATGAGTGTTGGTAATGTGATACCCTTTTGGCTTGTGGATTCTCATCACACCAGTAGTGTGCGTTATCGGAGTTAAACATACCTTGTCGCGTAAAGGTGGCCTCGTCCGTAAAAAGAATACATTTTAAAAAATTTGGATTGAGGGCTGTCCTTTCTCGCAATGTTTCACAAAAATCGACTCTAACCGGTAGATCGTCCGGCAAGAGTTCTTGAACTTGTCTGTAATGGTAAGGATGTAGCTGCTGCTCTTTAAGTATCCGCCAAGTAGTTGAAGAAGATGTATTTGTTTGTCTTGCCATATTCCTTACACTTAATGTTGGATTTTGATCAACTAAATTTAAAATAATATTTTCTTTATTAATTGTTCTTGTTGTTCTTGGTCTACCTGAATTTATTTTCTTTGGTCTTACATTCCCAGTTTCTCGACAACGTCGTTCAACTGCTCTAAATGTTTTTTTACTTGGTAAGTTTCTTCTAGGAAACTTTTTTGCATAACGCGTAAAAGCTGCACTAGAGTTTCCTAAACACTCGCCTAAAGTTAATAACATGTCGGTGTATTCAACATTTGAGTACATTTTGTTTAACAATATCTAATTTTACAAATAACAAGGTTTCAAAACTCTATTTATTGTTGACTTATTGTCATAACAATCAATAAATGTCAATTTTACATGGCAAACTTAGAGAAAAGCGAACTTTATCATTAGTTTATACCAGGAGCGATTATTACTTCATAATTTTCAAATCAAAATATTCCGAAAACGGTACATAATATCGAGTTTTACCAAGAGTACCTTTTTGGTGTAAAATTAAACGATGTTTATGTTCACTTGGAGTTTTGACTAATAATTCTACCCTAAAAAAAGTTATGTTGAATAATACGTTGTATGAATCGTGTAACTAGCGCCCTCTATGAGAGTTAGATATAAAAACAAATTCATGGGATATATCAGCTTCCAAAACATATTCGTATAAAATTTCATTGCAATGGTGCCAGTAGTTTCGGCAAAATCGTAAGAAATGTGTAATTTTTCATTTTCTTCAACGCCCTTTATCTTGAAAACGGATGGCGTTAAAAAAAAATTTCACTAAGCCAACCCCAATTATTTTTCTGTTTTTTACCTATCCTAGAGACGGTGTTACCTTTTTTTGAAACACCCTGTAGATATAGAAGCAGTATTCCTAAATTTGGTTAACCATGTTTTAATAGTATTTGTAGCAGGAGGATTTTTATTGAACTGTCTTCTAAATCGTCTTCTAGTCTGAACATAGGATTGAGTTTGGGCATATAAAAATATTGTTTGAGATTTTTCTTGTGCTGTATACTGCATTTTGAGAGATTAAACACTTCAATTTTATTGAATATAAAACACAACGTGACGTTTTGTCAATGATCGCAATATTTTTATGATGTGACATATTAACGCCTCCTTGATTATTATTTATTAATAACATAACTGAATCATTACAGTATCCCAGTTAAAGTTATCTAACTTCGCTTTCTGTGCACTAAATTTAGACTTCAAGGTACCGTTATAAAGTAAAAATATGCGTCTTTTAAGTGAAAACCGCATCTTATTATCTAGAACCGTTTCGAAGATATAAGCTCTTAAAAACAGTCAGAATATAATGAGACATCCAGTATATCGAAAACTGACAGTGTACTTGTCAGTCAGACGACGGGGTAAACGCTTCTCGTTGTGCGTTTGTGAATTATTTTTAATTTTTGTCTTAAATCTGGCTAGTAGTGGAAAAAATTGATACACCATGGTGGTAAAGACATTTATAAGCCTCGTACCTTATTCCGCTCGGTCAATAATAGTATAGTCTTCACCACCTTGGTGTATACCTAATATACTATTTTTTAACTTGCAAATGTATATTTACAAAAAATTTATTTTTCCCTCGCAATACATACAACTATTTTCTGGAAAAGTATATCCTTGAGCCGGTCCACGAATTATTTTCCATACTGACCTTGGATAGTCTCATGCCACTCGCGACCACCTCCCCCTCCTCTTCATTATCACAAATCACACAGTCCATAACTATTTATCAGCACAATATCGTGATAGCTTTGGTTTCTTTGGGGTCTTTAGATTGCTGACGGAAAGATCGCGAGACTTGTTTTTTTTTTGTAAACTCTCAGCTGTTTTTGTGTCCAAGTGGCTTCTTTTGAAGTGTTTTTATGTATTTTTAATTGAAGACAAATGTTGAACTTCGCGTTTGATGACGATACAACATTTGCTGTACTTACTACAGTTCCTAATATGGTGAGCAACTATTTATATATTTTTATTAAAAATTTTTAAAATATTTAAATTAAAAAAAAATAGTTATGATACTTTCCCTCAAAGCAGTAACGGCTAAAAAGTTTTCAAGTTTCCAAATAAATGTTTTTAAATTAAGTAAATTGTTTTGCGTATAGAGGGCAGCACAAAGTGTTAGGGATTTAAAAAAGGCTTTGTATTTGAACAAAGTGTTTTATTTATTTTTTTAATATTAAAGGTTTTTAGATGTTTTGATTTTTAATGTTCTTATGACAAAGCCACTTCTCAGTGCTTTGTTACCTATGGAAATTAGATGAAGAAATTTTACAGATATTTATATGAAGGGGGCTACTAATTTTATTTGTTTAAAGAAAAATTGAATTATAAATCACTTAATATTTAACCAGTGTCATATGCCGATATTTATAAAAAAAATAACAAAGGTACAGTGTAGCCTAGTGAAAGGACATAAAATATCCGTAAAATTCCGCAGAAAATACAAAAAACTTGAAAATTCAAAATTGAGTATTTAGAAGGGTTGTGATTAACATGAGAAAAACTTGCATGCAATTTTCCGGAAAATCGTTAAGTAAATTTTTGTTTTTTTCACTCCAATTGTTTAAATACTGAAATTACAGAAAAATGTTCGAATCAAAAATTGTAGCTAATACATTTATCTACAAAATTTGTTTGAACATTTTTTTTGTATCTGCATTATTTTTCAAAATATACGAAATTTCCCTAGTAGTATTTTTGAACATCGATTTAATTTTACGATAGTAAGTGAACAATGACATTTAGAAAAAAAAGTGTTATAAAATGGGGTATCTACAAATACATTGAAAAAAATTATTATTATTATCAACGATTTTCCACGTAAGCCTCTTTTTTTACTTTTTTTACCAAATTCTTCTAATTAACATTAATAAATTGAAAAATTAAATTAATAACATAGCGTACTTCAAAGATTATGTTTTAATCTTCAAACTTTATTTGAAACTTTTTTTGGTATCTGCATTTTTCACAGATACATACGATTTTCCACGTAAACCTTCATTTTTTTGAACCCACTTTATTTTCATTATTGTTTCAATAACACACTCTATTTCTAATGTGATTTGTTGAAATTTTTGTTGTTAATATTTTATTATTATTGTTGTTGTTGTTGCGCGGCGGCGCGTATAAGCCGCTCTCTCACCTGCTTTTCCACCTTTATTTCTACTCCCTTGTCTTTCTTACCTGAGCCATAGTGAGCGATCATTTCTAAATAGGTTCATTATAAAGTTCACCAATTTTTAGATAATATCATGAACACTATAAAAAGTTGTAGAAGGTTTGCTGAAAGACGTCTGATTTAAGTATTTATTGTAAATAATTGTGTATTATTTAAAAAATTTGATATTTTTCATAGAAAAACTGTAAAGTAGTTTCGAAAGTAGACACTTCAAAGTGTTTAGTGGTAAAGTTTCATTGAATTACATTAATTTCGAAAAAGGATGTAATTGGATGATGAAGTCTTAAAAAAAACAAGTAAAATTAAGCATTAAAAAAAACATATTTTCAAGAAGCATTTGTTTAAAATTCCAACTATTGATGGATTTGCTTTAATAATAATAATGTTTTATGCTCATTTGCAATGCTAAATCTAGAAGGAATTATAGCTGGGATAAGTATCAATTAAATAGGAATTATAATTGTTTTTTGACTTTTTAGTTCTAGTTTTTTTATAAATAAACTGATTTTACAGCTAGAAAATCTACTTTTTCAAATTTGAAAGTATTTCTATCTGAAAGCTGAGATCTTTCTCTACATTTAACATTTTTTATTTATTTTTTCAGAATGTTATAAGCCCAAAATTATTAACTTTTAAGTCGAGCGGTTAATAAATTTGGCTCCCTAGCCGTTCGCGCGTAACCACGAATGGGCGTTTTCAGTAGATGCTTAAATCTCAAAACAAATATTTTATTTGAAAGCTTACTGATAATTTTTCACTTTGTGCAGCTTTGTTTTGAATATAAATGTCACAAAGCTGAATGAAAAGTTAAACAAATATTAGGATAATTTGAAGACGCGTTTGACCTTGGGGCAAGTGACGTCATAAGGTCTGGAGTTATGTTGGCAGTATTTTGTCAGTATGGCTGGCCAAATACTGCTACAGTTACGGCCGAGGCCAAAATATCTAACGAAGAAGCAAATGTTCCTCGTTTTGGTCAACTTCTTTTGAGCTTTTGCTTTTCCGAACCATGATTTTCGTCTGTTTTCATCTCGAGGAACGTAAATGAATATTTTGCTTGGGCAATTTATATTGTTATTTTAACAAAAACAAATAATCCATAATGAAAGAGAATATCAATATCAATTTCGAGGTTACATGAGATGTCAAAATCAAAAACCAGGGAAGCAAACTTTACAAACCCTATGGAAATAACGGACTGTCGTTTTCAAAGTCGTAGGCTCTTTGACGTCACGAGGGATGGAGGAGTGACGTCACGTTCAAACCACGCGATGCTTTTCGTACTTTTGATAATTTTTTTAGTATAGAAATCAAGCTCCAAAAAAAAATGAAAAAATAAGGGGACATTTTTTCATAAAATACTTTAATTTAAACGAACAAAAAAAATACTGAAAAGGCCCATTGACTAGCACTGACATTAATTTCATCTCGTAAACTTTTCAAATACGCAATCCAGTGACCTATCAAATAAAATTCAATATGGCGACACAGGGCAAACAAATGTGACTTAATACATTGTAGACCGTGGATTTTGGTATACATAAGTGTTTATTTTGGAGAAAGGTGCTTTTATTTTGCTTTGGTGTCTCTATACTAATAATATACAATAAAAAGTTCAGTTTTATGAAACTTTTAAGCTGGGTATATCAATTGAGGAACAACTTTTGGTTGTGTACCTATGTAAGAACATAATTTTTTTGTTAGTGGTTTTTAGACTATCAAGAATTATTATTTAATATTTATGGGTAAGTAGGTACACACTGACTAAAACATATACAATATTATAATGAAAGTTAAACTTTTATGAAATTGCTGGCATTGAAATTTTACTTGCTTGAATTGGAAGATATCAACTGCAGTATTTAACTTTTATGATTACGGATTTCAGGAGTGAAACACCTACTTCAAAATGTCAACAACTTGTATTGTAGTCGGTTGTGAGAGCCGTTTAAACCGAGACCAAGTAAGCTTTTAAGGTCCCAGCTGTTTTAGAGAACACATTTTTGGTGCACAATAATGAATTAAGTAGGAAGCGTAGAGAAATGTGGTTAGCAGCAATCAATAGAGATGATTTAACAGAATCAAAAATCAAATATCAGGCTGTGTGTAGCAGGCATTTTGTTCAGTTTTGTTCAATAACAATATTTATAAAAACTAAGAAAAGTGATATATTCTAAATAAATAATACTAATCAATTGAACAATATACTAAACACTAATAAAATATACTAAATTGAAGCTGGATTGCCCAATAGACGAGTACAGTCTAAGGTCAGTGTGTCCAACAAAAAGTGGTTTTTCTGACAAGAATGACAGTTAATGTCTACCCCTTAAAACATAAGATTTTTGCATGTTTTTTATCATTGCGAACATCTATATTGCTTTATTAAAATAATGAATACACCCCCGAAGCATATATCTTAAAATTCTTGTCAGAAAAAACCACTTTTTGTTGGCCACACTGATCTTAGACTGAACTCCTCTATTTACAGAAAAACTTTTCATTTAAAATTTGTAGCTAAATGTATCAGCTACAATTTTTGATTTAAATATTTTTCTGTATTTTCATTATTTAACGAATTAGAGTGAAAAAACCAGACAAAAAAATTTACCCAACGATTTTCCGGAAAATTGCACGCCTAGCATCGTAACGTTTTTCTCATGTTGAACACAACCCTTTTAAATACTCAATTTCAAGTCTTTTGTATCTTTTGTGAGGTTTTATGTGTACTTTGACTAGGCAAATAAAGGTGAATTTTAATTTCTGTTTGATGAATTTAAATACAGGGTGTTTCCAAATTCATGTGACAAAATTCAGGAGGTGATTGCTCGTATGAAATTAAGATGGGACTTTTCTATAACAATTTCCTCAGCCCACACTTTCCGAGATATCACCCTTAAAAGGTGGTGACTAAAATTGAGTTTTTATTTTTTTCCTAAAATTTCGGTGAAGTGAGAAACTTGAAATTCTGTAATAGGGTACAAGTATAAATTTTGCTATTGGTGGGAATTGACGCTTTATAAGGTCTCCTAACACCTTGCATGTCTATTTTTCAAAAAAATATAAACTTTACTCCTAAAACGACTTCAAAAATAATAAAATTTGAAAGTCCGCCAAAACGCACTTTACGTCATAAAGATGGCTGCCCAATGGAGTGACGTCATTAAATTTGTTGACGTTCAAAAATTCGAGCAGCATAAATGAGTCTACTTTGGGCAAGATATCAGTTTGTGCTTTGACAAAACCTTCGTTATTCATATATTTACTCACAAAATATCAAAGAATCGTCACTGTACACTGAACTAGTAAATAAAATATTTTCTCCTAAAAGTTTTGAAATATCCTCGGAAATATCGAATATTTATGTCCACTTTTCACTTAACGCTGACCTTTAGAAATAAAAAAAGCACACATAAACACGTATAAATGATATTTTTACGTCGATGAAGCAATTAATAGTTAATTAAAATACAATGTAAACACAAAACTACACAGAACCTAATGCAATACCGGCCATATTGACAAAAGTAATCACATGGTATGACATCACACGTATCATCGGTAGCGTTCGGAAATCCTCGGATGGTGGTCGGAAACTGTAATGAAATTTGGATTTTATTTTAAAATTTGGAAGTAATTTCCAATGGAAACTGGTTTATTTCCTATTATTAGTAATTTTAACTTTACATTATAAATTAATATCTAAGCAAAATACGAAATATGCGTGTACTCCATTCTCGTGCACTCGCGAAGGACTACCACGGGTATTCTTTCAATATTCCTGTTAGATTATACGGGGGTGAAATTAGCAATTTCACGGCTTTGAAATGGTCTAGAGTGTTTTTAAGAATGTCTTGTCTCGGTTTTCGGAAATGTATCCGCAACGAAACAAGAAAAATATCGCATGAGATTAAAATTTCATATGGAAATATGCTACCAACTAGTAGTTGAAAATAATTATCGCTTTTTTGAATTTCCAATTAGAATAAAAATACTGTGGTTGTTAAATAATTAAAATGCAACGTTTAGAAACAATACATAATACAATCAATCTCCTCGAACGTTTTTAACCCAGTTTAAACCCTTTCGTAACCTACATTTAGTCGAGCCTTGAACACTTTTAATGAATATAAAGTCGGTAGTAAGGCGCGAACTGTAGGAAATATTTATCGCGATTTGAAAAAGAAAAATATTAATAAAAATGTTTCAGTTTCAGTTATAATTATTGCATATTCGAATGCACGATATTTTCACATTTAAATTGAACTTAATATGTCAGTAAATATAGAATTTAACCTATAAATCTTCTATACAAAAAACGTTTTTACCTTATATCTCGCTAATTTCGCACTTTAGGTCTAAAACCGTTAAGACCATTATTGTAGAGAATAAAATTTCGCACCTTTTGTTTCCCATACCTTTTTTTGTAAAACTCACCGTTTTCGATTTACGGCTCATTAATTAACCTGTTCTTCTATCTCGACCGATAACTCTTGAAATATTGGAATAATCAATAAAATGCATTCATCCATTTATTCTCTACAACTTTTGTCTAAAACTTTTTTTCTAATGTCCATGCTTTTTGAGATATAGGACGTTCAACGTTCAACGACCTTCATACTAAGAGTCTTCTGAATAAGTTAGACAAGGAACACTCGTCCAGGCTGTTGAAACTGGGTAAGAGAAATTTGAAGACAGTTACCGACCTGGTGACTGAACACTGTACCCTGAGAAAGCATCTGCACAAGATGGGCAAAGTTTAGTGAAGCTAAGTTCAGAAAATTTGAACTCTACGATGAAACACCTACTCACATACTCTGCTTCTGTGAGAACTCATAAGAACTCAGACGGAAGCACTTTGGAGTGGAAATAACACAACCATCACAACTACTAAAGATCCCTCCAGATAAACTGGTGGCCTATATAGAAGACACGAAGCTTCTGGAATGGAAGCAGGAAGATAACATGGGCAATGGTACAAAGATTTAGTTCCAGTGCCTAGGCTGTTGAGCCCAACCCAAACGTATGAATGAATGTTACCGGTAACCACATGTTCTTGTGAAAACTCATTTTTTTCCTAAAAAATTATTTGCCAAATTCTACTGGGGACGGCCTTGCTTTGATGTAAATACATCCAGATGTTTCGATTCTGGTAGACGAAGTTCTTGATGTCTTATCTCTCCAATCATTTCGTATTGATATTTTACTATAATTCATGTAAATTTGTATATTAGGTTATCATTAATATACAAATTATATAATTAATAATTAATGATAATAGTTTATTGTACACCAAGGTGGTGAATACTATTATTATTGACCGAGCACCAAGATTATTTCGCGAGTGGCTTTGCCCCGAGCCGAATAAGGTGTGAGGCTTATAAATGTCTTCACCAATATGGTGTATATCGATGGCCTAAGTGCAAAACGTCGTATCCCCAATAACTACAAATATTGTTCAGTGCAAACAAAAAAACTCCAGGTTTCGATTGAACTTTATGTTTTAGCGCGTAAAATGAATTTGTCAGGAAGCTTTGGCTCTTAAGATGATTTGCCAGAATGTGAAGGTCAACTCAATGCTTTGAGTGGCGCCAAAATCGGTTTTCTGAATATTTGGTGGGTTATCACGTTTTGCACTTAAGCCATCGATATACAATTTTTTCCACTACTAGTCAAATGTAAGACGAAAATTGAAAATAATTCACAAACGCATCAAGAGAAGCGTTTACTCCGTCGTCTGACTGACAAGTATATACTGTCAGTTTTCGATATATTATGAACGTACACGTTATGTCATAGCGCGAATTTTAAACTAATGGCATTTTTATTCAAATAATTTTTTATTTTGATAGGTAATTTCAAGCAGCAAATATGTTAAAGACAATCTCCTGGGTATACAAAATGTCTTTTCAAACCCCCTCATACAAGATTTTACCTGCTCCTCTGCTCTTTGC
This sequence comes from Galerucella tenella, assembly GCA_910591685.1. Classification (NCBI taxonomy): domain Eukaryota; kingdom Metazoa; phylum Arthropoda; class Insecta; order Coleoptera; family Chrysomelidae; genus Galerucella; species Galerucella tenella. The sequence continues at coordinate 10,829 of CAJUYH010002922.1, forward strand.
CTCACTTTCTCAAATGTTTCTTATACTTTTTGACTTCTCCTTGTATACGAGATGCATATATTAAGAATGCGGTTTTTATTGAAGTGGCTTCTATCGGAAACTCCTTAATAAGGAGGATTTATAGCCACAACACACGTTCATTTGCTTGCCATATTCTAATTTTACGTCACAAATGTAAAGTATAGTGAACTTGAACGAATACTAAATTTTAAAATATCGATTTTTTAATCACTTATTACGTCACGGTACGTTTCCATTAAAAATTTCCTCAATACAAGGCGATCTTTTTAGAAAAACGAACCAAAAGCAATACAGAAATATGTAGACATTTCGTTAAGTTAAGATGAATTCTATAAGAAGGTTTCATTTCAAGGCCGAATTATATCATTAGCTTGAACTTGAACTTGAACTGAATCTTTGTACCATTGCCCATGTTATCTACCTATACTTCCATTCCAGAAGCTTCGTGTCTTTTATGTAGGCCACCAGTTTATCTGGAGGAATCTTGTCTAGTTGTCAAATTTTTTCTGTTGTGTCAGTTAGGGATAAAAAATTACTTAATTTCTACTTATTTTTTCTGGAACGCTTTTCTGGAACGCTACCGAAACGTTGAAGTAAAGAATTTAAAAATATTGTGGTTTAATTTCCCAAAAAATTAAAAAAAGAATGAATAATATACCACAAGGAACATACAGAAGAATCTTCAGTAGTTGTGATGGTTGTGTTATTTCCACTCTAAAGTGCTTCCGTCTGAGTCATTGTAAGTTCTCACAGAAGCAGAGTTTGTGAGTAGGTGTTTCATCGTAGGGTTCACATTTTCTGCACATAGATTCACTAACTTTGCCCATCCTGTGCAGATGCTTCCTCAGGGTACAGTGTCCAATTACCAGGTCGGTAACCGTCTTCAAATTTCTCTTACCCAGTTTCAGCAGCCTGTCTAACTTATTCAGTAGACTCTTAGTATGGAGGTGTCCTTGTGTCAGCCTCCATTTGAGTTGTTGTTCCTTTACTAGCAAGTTCCCGACTTCCCCTCTTATGTAATCCTTTGTGATTCCACTTAGCCTTTTTTAGCTAGCTGATCTGTCATTTCATTCCCTTTTTTTTCGGGCTGAAATGGGAAACTCATGTTCGAATGGGTCCTAACCAGTGCCCAGTGTTGGACTCATCCCCAAGGGAATGCCTACCAACCAAACCCACCTCAAGCTCGCCGTTACTCTCGCCTCGGAATCACTAAGGGATTCATGGATGTTAAGGGATTCATTAGCTTTAACAATTTCTATTACTTTCTAACCAAACTATTCATTTCATAAAATCTTCATAACAGTCCAAGTAATACTCCCTTTTGGCAACTTCCTTTTTATAACTCCCCATATTTGGTTCTTCATAATGACTTCCTTAGATTAGATTAGGTTAGAATTGGAGTGGCCCTTTGTCCTATCCCTTTGCGATCTTTGCAGATCTATTGTGGTCCTCCCTATATATAGATCTGTCGTATGGAGGGTGATAGTAGGGATGAGAGGAAGGTGTTTGATATGATGAGGCGACTTTTTAAGTTGTGAGCAAGGTCAGCGTTGGGCTACACAGGCTTGAGCATGTGGAGATGGAGGTGCTGAGGAAGATGATCGGGTGGGTAAGAGCAAATGGGACGAAGGTGATGATTTATACAGATAGGGAAGAGGAAAAGGAGGTAAGGAATGAGGCGGTAATCGTGAAGGATATTTTAGAAGTCAATCAGGAGGGGATAGAAAGGATTAAGAAGGGTTTGAGGGGGATCGAAGAAAAGTGGGTTAGTCCAAGAGCCCCAGCCAAAAAATTAGGTTCTGAAAAAAATGTACGGGAACAGGTATATTTTTTTCTGAATATGTTCAGGGGTGTCCCCTAAATGTAAATCCAAGTTGGCGTCATGGGGGGAGCTTAACTTCAGGCGCCATCTTGAAAAACACGTTTAATCAAATATCTCGCGAACCGCGTATCGGAAGACAAAAATTTTGGAGATAATTATTGTAGATAATAATATTTGAAATCTTTTTTAATCGGAACTTTTTTTTTGTATAACGCATAGGTTTTCAATTATAGCTCTCCAAACTTTTTTCAATATGGTTTTTGCTCAATATTTGTTTATTGGTCAATGATAAATTAAAAATAGTGGTAACTGAATTGTAGAGCATGGAAATTCCTATCAATTTCATTGAAAACTTTTCCCATAGCATTTATAGTTTAGGAGCTATTACGATGTAAATGAGATTTTAACGAGATTATAATGCTGTATATTCATCATGCGCCAGGGTAGTTCCCTCGCCTGTTTGTGACTTAGCGTTAATAGTACCGGTCACGGGGCTGCAAGCATGCGCAGTAACTACATGTGGCCAGATATGAAGGAAATTGTATGTATGATTCTGTTCTTTCCAATATATTCTGTTGCGTCCAGTTTTCTCTCGTTTGGAGGCAGAAGAGAAAGATTCACAAGGTGACGAGTGTCTTCCGTCGACATCGAAAAAAATAAGACTCGCCCCGTAATATAATGCCACTTTTTATACTATAACAAATGTCTGAGTCCGTTTATTTGAAGTAACATTCGTAAAATTCTTTTTCTTTTGGTGATTTCGACAACAATACAACAATTTTAGACAAAGAAAATAAAGTGCAGACGAATATACACAGTATTTTACAAAATTTACAACAATTGAAACGGGTTATCGATTTTTCGAAAAACTCAGAATCACAATGGTGGCTGAAGTTTAGCTCCCCCCCTATGACGCCAACTTGGATTTACAATCGGGGGACACCCCTGAACATATTCAGAAAAAAAATATCTGTTCCCGTACATTTTTTACAAAAAATACCCGGCTCTTGGCCTAGGTAGATAGACTTAGAGTCTCAAGCAACAGGGAGGTTATAGAGGCAAAGAAACGGGTTGAGGTAAGAGGAATTCTAGGGATGTGGAAAGGGTAACAGGAGCGGGAAGGGGAACAAATTCCATTAAGATGGTGGGGATAGATCCGTGGATTGAAGATGAATTGGTGAGAAAGAAAATAGAGGAATTGATTGGGGAAGTGACAAGGGTGATGAAAGTGGTGAGGGAGAGGAACGGGATGAAAATGGCGGTGGTGTGAAGTGAATGGGATGGGTGAAAGTGGAAGCCTTATAGGGAAAACGGGAGATTAAGTTGGACTGGATTAGGGTCAATATTATAGAGGGGGAAGAGGAGGGCAAATGCTTTGGATGGTATGTGGGGAAAGAGGATACAAGCCAGGGGAGACAGAATGTAGTAGGGGAAGGCATGGAGTGGATGAAGACGGAGAGGGATGTACCCTCTGGACCCCTCAGAGGGGACGAGTCTAGGCAAATAGGAGAAAGGAGAAAGCAGAGGATGGATGGATGGTGTTACAGATAAATGTAAGGGAGATAATGATTAGGAAAGAGAAGGCATGTGAGAGGTGGGAGTGATAGAAGGGAGTAGATGACGTAGAGTGTGTGAGGGACCGCCACCCGCCTTGAAGTATGCTAGGATAGTGATTCCGAGGCGGGAGTAACGGCGAGCTTGAGGTGGGTTCCGTTGGTAGGCATTCCCTTTTATTAGACCTATTAGCCTGGATATCGCCTCCCTTGCGTAGACCTCTACCCTTGGCTTTTTTTTCCGAATAGGTGAAACTGCACCCTTGCTAGACCTTCGCACTCACAGAGTATGTTCTCCGCGGTTTCGTCTTCTTCCTGACATCTCCTACATAGCTGTCATCTTCTAGGCCAATTGTGTGCCTATGTTTCCTCAACCTACAATGTCCGGTCAGCATTCCCACCATCATCCTTGTCGTTTCTCGACTTTGACATAATAGGTCGTGTGACAGTTTGACCTTATAGAGCTTTTAAGGAATAATTTAGCGTGCCTTTGTCCTGGGGTTTCATACCACCAAGGCAACACCTGGTTATTTATCCATTTGTGGATGCTCTCGTTACTTGGGCATTCAGCAATTCCACAGGAAGGTTCTGGACCTATCATGACCACCGTTGCTCCCAGCTTGGCTAATTCATCGAAATGTTCACCACCTTTTATTCCTTGAAAGAAAATTATATCTTGAAATTATATATTGATCATTTTTTATACCTTTTTATACTTGTAGCTGTTACCCCTATCGTCTGGCCTATTAGGTCATTTTTTGAATTTGCCGCGTTAGACAGATGAGAAGATTCTTGCAAGATTTATAAAGAAAACGATTCAGCATTTTGTGAAGAATCATTTTTATTTTCAGGCTGCCAGCTACGGTAAGAAAAACGGCATATGGTACGCTTCACCAGGCGGTCAAGGATGGAGCAAAGCGCCGAGTAGAAAAGCTTCCATAGTAGAAGCCGATGCTCCGCCTCCCGGTGGAGGTCCGATGAAACCAAGCACCGGAAGAGTTATTCGAATCATCAATAACATGGATCATACAGTACAGGTAATTAAATTCACTATTTTCCAATATTTTTTTTCCAAAAATCGCATCTTCTAGTGCCGAGTCCTTCTCAATCTTCGAACATCTCAACCGTTCGAAGAAGTTTTGGAAGACTTGGGACAAGTGCTAAAAATGAACGGCGCCAAACGTATGTACACAGTATCGGGACAAGAAGTACGGAGTTTCTCACAACTTCGTAACGAATTCGCCGATGTGGATACGTTTTATTTGGGAATTGGTAGCGTCGGTGGATCCACAACTCCGGCTGTTATGTTATCGCCTGTAAGAAGAGCCAGATCGAGAGCTCCTCAGACGGCCATTGTCGAGGATATTAGTAAGCAAAGAAGGGCTAGGAGTAAGAGTAGACCGAGGGCTTTGTATGCTCCGGAAAGTGAGATTATTAGAACGAATGGTAAGTCACTTTTTTTTTATTAAAAAGATGTCGATGGGAAATATTTTTAGGTGATCATTTTGTATCGAATTTTCTAGATTATACTCTATTGGAAGTGTTGAAAGAAGAACCGATTCGAGTGACAATAAAAGGTCTTAGAAGGACTTTTTATCCTCCTCTGCATCATGCACCGATCGACAATACACCACCAGAGAAAAAAATGACTCTAGAATGGGTGTATCCTTTTTTTTAATAGAAAACATTTTAAGTACTAAATTAAATTTAAATATTTGATCTGAGTGTGTGAAATGGGTAAAAATCGAGTTTGAAGGTTGTGTTATAAATGGAACACCCTATATTTTATTACTATATTGTATTTCTACAGGTCCTTGACAATTGTGCAGAATTTTAAATTAATCTGAGCACTTAAAGTGGGTAAAAATCGAGTTTAAAGGTTGTGTTATAAATGGAACACCCTATATTTCACTACTATATTGTATAGTCATCGGCTCTTGATAAGTATGAAAAATTTCATATCAATCTTAGTGTTTAAAATGAGTAAAAATCGAGTTAAAAGGTTGCGTTATAAGTGGAACACCCTATATTTTACAACTATATTGTATAGTTATCGATCCTTGACGAGTGTACAAAATTTCGAATTAATGTGAGTGTTTAAAATCGATAAAAACCGAGTTTAAATGTTGTGATATAAATGGAACACCCTGTATTTTACAACTATATTGTATAGTTATCGGTCTTTGAAGAGTGTGCAAATTTTTAAATTAATCTGAGTGTTTAAATTGGGCAAAAATCGAGTTTAAATGTTGCGATATAAATAGTACACCCTATATTTCACAACTATATTGTATAGTTATCGATCTTTGACGAGTGTGCAAATTTTTAAACTAATCTGAGTGTTTGAAATGGGTAAATATCGAGTTTAAATGTTGCGTTATAAATGGAACACCCTATATTTCATTACTACATTGTATAGTTATCGGTCTTTGACGAGTGTGCGAATTTTTAAATTAATCTGAGTGTTTAAAATGGGTAGAATTCGAGTTTAAATGTTGCGATATAAATGGAACACTCTAGATTTTACTAATATATTGTATAGTTATCGGTCTTTGACGAGTGTGCAAAATTTCGAAATAATCTGTGTTTTTAAAATGGGTAAAAATCGAGTAAAAAGGCTGTGTTATCAATGGAACACCCTATATTTTACAACTATATTGACGAGTGTGCAGAATTTTAAATCTGAGCGCTTAGAGTGGGTAAATATCGAGTTTAAAGGTTGTGTTATAAATGGAACACCCTATACTCCATTACTATCTTGTATTTCCATCGGTTCTTGACAAGTGTGCAAAAAAATAAATCTTTGAATTAATTTGAAGGCTTAAAGTAGATAAAAATCGAGTTTTAAAGGCAGTGCTATAAATGGAACACCCTGTATTGTATTTCCCAAAATTATTAACAAAAAGAATATAATATTTAACGTTTACTTCTTTGGATTATTCTAAATATTATTCTTTTACTTTTTAAACTTCTATAAACTCTTTTTTTCAATAAATAATCTAATAGATATAGTTCTAGTAATTTTGGTGGCCGTTCTAACCGTTTTCTTCGCAAATCGGACGAATAAAATTTTTTTCCAATTAGTGAATGATTTCCTCCATTTTCATTCAATTCTTCGTAAATATGAATTAAAAAAGTTTCTTTGTTCACGAACCAAAACAGTTATTACGACGATCTAATTTTTCTTATCACAAACTATTTATTTAAAAACCTTTTTTTTTTCTCCCCCAATTAACACATAGGCGCGCCTATCACGAACGTTTTAATCAACGGTCATTAAATATGAGTCCAATTAAAAAAAAACACTCCATGACCTAATATTTTCTTTTTGTTATTCCAAGTTTCATCTCGCACACTAAGATTACAGGTTCGTGTTTTCTTTATTATTTTCGCGTGTCAAACAACAACCCATATACGTATTTAGTCAAGTGGGTCAGAAAAAAAACCAGCACGGTTAACGGTTATTTATTGTGAATTAAACGTTTAAAGACTAGTGAAATTCAATATTTTTCACTTTAAATATTATAACCTTAAAATTTGGCGATTGCGCCCTGTTCCGCTAATTTAGCGAACCGAGCAGCTGTTGCGGAAATATGGTGGGAAAGAATTGTTGTTGTAGCTCGATGGAGATGAATTGTTGTTCTAATTTGATAAATGCCAGCCGTTGCAGTAATTTGGTGAATCATGACCTGTTGCTGTAGGTTTGTGGGCGTGAATTGCATCTACAGACTTGTGGTTACGAACTGTTGCGGTAATTTGGTGGTCGCTACCTGCTGCAACTATTTTATTGGGTACGAGCGGAATCGCTAATTTGGTGAGAAAAGCTGTTGTCATATTTGGTATGTGTGAGCTGCTAGGGTGTTGAGCTCGAGCTGTGATAACAGGCGGAAATTTTTTGGGTACGGCTGTTGCGGTATTTCGTGAGCCCGAGCTGATGCGGTAATTGGTGATAACGAGCTGGTGCGGTAATTTGGTGGTCGTGATCTATTGCGGTAATTGGGTGGATACTTCAATTGCGGTAATTGGGTGGATACTTCAATTGCGGTATTTTGGTAGTTGCAAGGTGTTGAAAACATTTTGATGGTATGGTAATTAGTGAGCTGGAGCTGCTGTAATACTGGTGATTACCAGCTGTAGCGGTAATTGGGTTGGTATGACTGTTATGGTAAATTGGTGGGAGGTGAGCTGTTGCGTCGTCTTGCGGTAAATCGTTAGCTCCAGCTTTTCCGGAAATTGGTGATTACGTGCTAAAGCGGTAATTTGGTGGACGCGAGCTATTGCAAATATTTTATTGGGTACTTGTTGTACCGCCAATTTAGTGAGAACGAGCTGTTATCATATTTGGTATGTGTGAGCTGCTAGGGTAATTATTGAGTTCGAGCTGTTGTGTTTAACAGGCGATTAAGGGGTGTAGCGGTAATTTGGTGAGTACGGCTGTTGCGGTAAATCGTGAGCTCGAGCTGATGCGGTAAATAATGAGCTCGAGCTGATGCGATAATTGGTAATCACGAGCTGTAATGGTTATTTGGTGGCCGTTAACTATTGCGGTAATTGGGTGGATACTACTTTTACGGTAATTAGGTAGGTACGGCAGTTGCGGTAAATTGATGAGGGCGAGCTGTTGCGACATCTGCTAAACTCGAGCAGCTGCGGTAAATCGTAAGCTTCAGCGGTTTCGGAAATTGGTGATTACGATCTGATGCGGTAATTTGGTGGTTGCGATCTGTTGAGGTTATTTGGTTGGTCACTGTTGTTGCGGTAATTTGGTGGTTGCGATCTGTTGCGGTTATTTGGTTGATCACTGTTGTTGCGGTAATTTGGCAGTTCTGAGCTGCTACAGACATTTTGATGTTACGGTAATTAGCGAGCTAGAGCTCTTATGATAACTGGTGATTACCAACTGTAGCGGTAATTAGGTGGGTACGACTGTTGCGGTAAATTGGTGGGGGCGAGCTGTTGCAGCATCTGCTAAACGCGAGCAACTGCGGTAAATCGTTAGCTACTTGCTGTTTCGGAAGTTGGTGATTACAAGCTGTAGCAGTAATTTGGTGGTCGCGATCTGTTGCGGTTATTTGGTTGGTCACTGTTGCGGTAATTTGGCAGCTCCGAGCTGCTCCAGGCATTTTGATGTTACGGTAATAAGCGAGCTAAAGGTGGGTACGGCTGTTGGAATAAATTGTTTAGGGCGAGCTGTTGCGACATCTGCTAAACGCGAGCAACTGCGGTAAATCGTTAGCTTCAGCTGTTTCGGGAACTGGTGATTACGATCTGTAGCGGTAATTTGGTGGTCGCGATCTGTTGCGGTTATTTGGTTGGTCACTGTTGCGGTGATTTGGCAGCTCCGAGCTGATACAGACATTTTGATGTTACGGTAATAAGTGAACTAGAGCTTTTATGATAACTGGTGATTACCAACTGTAGCGGTAACTAGGTGGGTACAGCTGTTGCAGTAATTAATCGGGTACGGCTGTTGCGGTAATTAGGCTGGTACGGCTGTTGCGGTAAATTGGTGATTGCGAGCTGTTGCGACATCTGCTAAACGCGAACAACTGCGGTAAATCGTTAGCTTCAGCTGTTTCGGAAATTTGTGATTACGATCTGTAGCGGTAACTTGGTGGTCGCGATCTGTTGCGGCTATTTTGGAACTTTAGCATATTTTCTAGAAGAGAAATTTTCCTTAATAAATAAAAATATTAGATACGGCTATAGAGGAACGGATTCGAGAAGAAATTTATGGGTTCTTCCGACCGGTGAGCTGCTTTACTTCGTCGCCGCCGTAGCTGTCATGTACGATAGAGACGAGGAAACGCAAAGGCATTACACCGGACACACCGAAGACATACAATGGTTAGTAACAAGTTTCGAAACCATATTTTATCGCATTTAATTTTGTCTGCGTTATTTTCTTAGTATGGATTTGCATCCTTCTCGAGAAATGGTTGCATCCGGTCAAAGGGCCGGTAGGAATAGAAAGACGCAAGCTCACATAAGAATTTGGAGTACGGAAACTTTGCAAACTTTATACGTTTTCGGTATGGGCGAATTTGAAGTTGGAGTGGCGGCGGTGGCTTTTTCGAATTTGGTAAGTTCTTGTTGTTAATTTTCCTTTTTCAATTATTTCTATTGTGTCCTTGATCCTAATGACTTCCTTCTTCGTATAGTCAAATGCAGTCTTATCATGCGGGTCATACGATTCAACAAATACATACTCACCGTTTTTGATTTCTTTTATTGCGTTTAATCATAACTTCCAAATAAAATCCATAAGATGAATTAGACATACTTATGCAATTTTGACGGGAGGAAAAAGGATGTATTTTGTTTTCAGCGATTCTAAAAAGTCTTTCACCAGTTTGTATTTAAATGTTAGTTTTGTGACTTTGACAATTCAAAGTGACAATATGAATGATAAGAAGTAATTTTCCGGTATTTTGCATCCTCAAGCAAAAAAAAATTATTTCGAGAATGAATGAAAAAGTGGAAATTCGTCAACCAGTGTGCAGGAAACATCAACTATTATTATTTTCTTCGGGTATATTTGTAATCTCACATTTTGGTAACCTCTGTGTCTTCTGATTTGATACATATGATTAGTGACCTTTGAACCCGCACTATAAGAGCGCTTTTGACTTTAGCTTACACAATTCTTATACAGCGTGTACTGAAAATATTGGTCATAAATTATTCCACATTTTTTGCGGTAAAAAATAGGTTGATTGAAAACCTCAATTGTTCATACAGGGTGAGTCCTAAGGAACTGTACATACTTCTACCTTGTTTGAGGAATGACTAATGGCCATTAAAAAGTGTATTTTTAGAATATACAGGGGGAGTTGTGAATTTTGACTGATATTTATTTGATAATAACTTTTGACCCTTTTATATTTTGGTAAAACGTTACACTAACTTAAAAAATTTCAACTGTGTACTAAAACAACTGATACGCCTATGGATTACGAATGCTTCATTATTTTAATACTCTCTCATTCTTAAAAAAATAGACTATAATTCATAGCTAAATTTGATTTTTCTGTTGAATATTGAACGATGTGTGAGGGAAAATATATACAGGATGGTCCGTAAGTAATGGTCCAAAGTGGAATGAAAAATTATTTGCCTAAAAATATTACAATCTGATGCAACTTCCTTTGATAAAATATTGATGATAAGAAAGATATAGGGTGGTAAAGTTGAAATGTCACAAATGTTTTTTCTCAATAAATTGAAAGAATTTGGATATAGAAACGTAAAAATTTGAAGATAGGGCTTTTAGGTCCTGGGAAAGGAGAGGAAGAATCTTCCAATCCACTTTGGACCATTATACGGACCACCCTGTATACGCTGTCCATCTGTATACTCTGTAACATACTTATTAGAGGTTTGAAGAACCATATACAGGGTGAAATTTTTTATATGAACAAAACGTCCTAATTTTTCTAGAAATTAGGTACGTTCAAAAGTTATGATCAAAATAAATATCAGTCAAAATTCACAACTCCCCCTTTATATATGGCATTATTGGCTGGGGAGTTTCAAGGAACTATCTAAATGCCCTCGAGGTGTCTCAAAGGCGATTCCTCCGAATGATTCTCAACAAACCTACAAGATATTGTAACGTTTATTCTAATTTATATTTACAATTAATTTATATGTACAGATTTATATTCAAATACAGTCCTTATTTAATAATTTATATGTCACACTAAACACACACTAACTATAATTTATATGAGAGTCACTTTATAAACACTTTATCGAGGCGCGATTGCTTTCTTTCAGTATCAACACTAACTGACTAACTAACTCCGCTGCGATGCTCGTCGCCTATTTATACTCGCACGTATGTATTTCTAGAAGCCTCTCGAACTCGAAGTTTTGGTGGATGCGCCGGGTTTTTCTAGATGTTACGTTTTCCAGATCATTCTTGAAAATAAGGCGGAGGAGCCATAGTCGTATCATATGGGAATTTCACTGGGGGCACTAATTGAGCACATTAATGCAGCAGCTCGCGTAACATTGTCCCCTCCTTAAGAGACAGTTCCTCCTGGAACTAACTAGGAAACGGAAACGAGATGACTGTATCGGCAACTGGTTCCCTTGTTACATTTTCCAGTTGCATGGAAGTAACATGCGACCGTCTTCTCTGTTGGCTGTGTCTCCCGTGCTTGGCCGCAGACTAGTACCTGCACTTCGGTGTCTCGGAAGATTACTTCTACCATGTTACGGATTATTCGCCAATCTAAATGCCTACATTCAATCTTGGGCATGGCTAGCCTATGCACGTCCAATTCAAGCACATGCTCCCTCAAGCTTCGTAATGCTTTCCAGACATCCTCGTACGTTGGTCTTTCGTCGAAGGTGTTTCTCGTCACTAGGTGGAAATTGTAGCGGGAGCCATCTTGCAGCTTCAGAGCTTTACCTGGTACTGGTAACTGATTTTGCAAACGTCGGGCGCCACTCTTCTTTATGAACAGAGATGCCAGTCCGCGTGCATCGGTTACGCTGGCAGGGATGTTTATTGCCAGTGAGTATTCCTCTGGAACGGTAAGCATGTCTTGTCGTCTCTCAGTGGTGACGCCGAATCTTGCTTTTCCGGTACCACCATAAGCACCCATGAACTCTACAAAAGCAGGATCGGCTACTTCCTGAAGCTGGTTTACTTCCTCATCGTGGTCGCCCTCGAATGGCGCTAATCGGTTACGGTGTACCACCTTTGGCTTTCCGTTTGGGATCTTGCTGATACGATAGATGACATCGTTAATTCGTTTCTTCACGAGGTACGGACCGTCCCAAGCTTTCTGCAACTTTGGAGAAAAACCCTTTTGTCTTCTTGGGTTATGCAGCCAGACTTTGTCTCCTTCGTGGAAACCTCCTTCTGTAGCTTGCGTATCGTACCTTTTCTTCATCCTATCGCTAGCGATCTGGAGATTCGATCGAACCAGCTCGTGTACGTCGTCCATTCTTTTTCTCAGCTGGGTCACGTAATCTTCACCAGCTATGTCTTCTCCGGGTCGGCATCCAAATTCAAGGTCGCAGGGTAATCTCATTTCGCGTCCGAACAGAACTTTTGCTGGTGTTTGGCCGGTAGACTCATTGATGGCGGATCTGTAGGCCATCGCAAATAGCGAGAGATATTGGTCCCAATCTCGCTGATGGTTAGATACAACTTTAGACAGGTATTTGCCAAGAGTTCTGTTCATTCGCTCTACCATTCCGTCCGACTGTGGATGCAAAGCCGTAGTTCTCGTTTTCTTCATGCCGAGCTTTTCACAAACTTCCTGGAACAGCTGGCTTTCGAAGTTTCTGCCCTGGTCGCTGTGTATTTCCAGGGGCACTCCATATCGGCAAATGAACTCATTCAAAAGCACGTCGGCAACAGTTGCGGCTTCTTGGTTTGGAATGGCATACGCTTCTACCCATTTTGTGAAATAATCCATCACCACCAAAATGTACCTGCTGCCATTTGCTGTCGGTGGAAACGGTCCGGCAATGTCCAGGGCAATGCGTTCAAAAGGGCTTCCGACATTGTACTGCTTCATAGGAGCCTTTCTTCTTCCTTGTGGTCCATTGGTCGTAGCACAGGTAGTGCACTTCTTACACCAGTCCTTCACATCTTCGGAACTGTGCATCCAATAAAACCGTCCTCGCACTTTCTGGAGGGTCTTCTTCACACCTAGATGTCCTCCTGACGGACTGTCGTGTAATTTCCGCAGTACTGCTGCTACCCTTGTTCTTGGAATCACCAACTGTCTTCTACTTTCGGAACCTTCATCGTTCTCGATTACTCGCTGTAGCAAAGCGTTTTCCAGAACCAGCGAGTCCCACTGGGCCCAATACGATTTCATCCTTGGCGAGTACCTTGAAATCACCTGCCAAGTAGGTCGACAGTTCTCCTTTTTCCAATGTCGGATTTTCTTCAAGTCGGGATCGTTCTCTTGTTCCTCTTCCAACTTTTCCGGTGTCCATTCGTCGCTGGTCACCGTGGTTCTTCGAATGGCAGCTTCCTTAGCTTCTGTTTTGGTGCAGTGAGAGCACTCTGCTGGGCATGGTCTTCTAGAGAGTGAGTCTGCATTTCTGTGGCTTATTCCGGCTCTATGCTCAATAGTGAAATTATATTCTTGGAGCCGCTCGATCCATCTAGCGATTTGACCTTCAGGGTTCTTAAATTGCATAAGCCACTTAAGTGCGGCATGATCGGTTCTTATCACAAATTTCTTCCCATACAGATACTGATAGAAGTGCTCCACGGACTTCACTACTGCTAGGAGCTCTCTTCTTGTGACGCAGTAGTTTTGTTCTGGTTTGGAAAGAACTTTACTAAAATATCCCAGAACTTTCTCTTGTCCTCCTTGAACCTGTGATAGCACTCCTCCAATTCCAACATTGCTAGCATCAGTATCTAGTATAAATTCTCCCTCTGGTAGTGGATAGCCGAGTATAGGTGCAGTAGTCAAGTGCTTTTTCAAGGTTTCGAACGAAGTTTGACAGTCTTCGTCCCAGCGAAACTCCCTTGCTTCCTCTGTAAGTCGTGTCAAGGGTTTAGCGATATCTGCAAACTTCTTTATAAATCGCCTGTAGTATGTACAGAGTCCAAGGAAGCTTCTAACTTGGTGCTTGTCGGTGGGTCTTGGCCACTTTCGTACGGTAGCAGCTTTTTCTTCGTCTACAGCTACACCATCCCACTTCTGACACCAATGTAACGTTTATTCTAATTTATCTTTACAATTAATTTATATGTACAGATTTATATTCAAATACAGTCCTTATTTAATAATTTATATGTCACACTAAACACACACTAACTATAATTTATATGAGAGTCACTTAATAAACACTTTATCGAGGCGCGATTGCTTTCTTTCAGTATCAACACTAACTGACTAACTAACTCCGCTGCGATGCTCGTCGCCTATTTATACTCGCACGTATGTATTTCTAGAAGCCTCTCGAACTCGAAGTTTTGGTGGATGCGCCGGGTTTTTCTAGATGTTACGTATTCCAGATCATTCTAGAAAATAAGGCGGAGGAGCCATAGTCGTATCATATGGGAATTTCACTGGGGGCACTAATTGAGCACATTAATGCAGCAGCTCGCGTAACAATATTCAAGCTCACTGCTCTATACTGAAACACAAATATTAGATGTTAGATAATTATACATTATTCAGATAGGATGCGATAAATATAAAAATAAATACAAACTTACCACTCACAATCATAGATACGCGACAAGATCGAATAATCAAACCTGTAAACCAACAGCTCTTAAAACAATAGGTCAAAAAGGTTACTCCTACTTAGCACCTAAATTATTCGGGCAACTACCACAGAGAATTATCGATGAAACTTCTTTTAAACGCTTCAAAACCCAAATAGTAACATTTGTTAAAGAAACAGACAAAACAAAAATACACAAAATGGTAGAATGCTGAATCAAAAACAGAAAAGAGTAAGCTCATATACGAAATGTATGTCTGAAATACAGTCATGTAAAAATGTATTTATATTGTTTTTTAACTTCATTTTTTGCTTTTTTGGAAGAATTTTTTTTAAATTTTGACACACCAGCCTAATTTACCACATACAAGTATGTACAATACTTCTGTGGATGTCTAGATGTTTATTCAATTTTATTTGTATTTTATCACTGTATTTGTTAAATTTATGAATAAACGTTATTATTATATTATTACAATATGGAAGTAAACACTTTTGAATGGCCGTTTGACATTCCCCATAGGGGTCTCCATATGAGGTAGGAGTATGTACTGTTCCTTATGACTCACCTGTATTAGCAACAGAGGTTGAATCAACCTATTTTTTACCCCAGAATATATTTAATAACCAATCTTTTTGGGACACTCTGTATAAACAGCGAGAAATATGAATTCCGATTGTAATTTTGCTAAATATCGAAAGTTTTGACTTTTCAGAATGGTGGTAGCTATGTTTTGGCCGTAGACGCTGGTAGAGAGAGTATTTTGTCAGTGTGGCAATGGCAATGGGGTCATCTCCTAGGAAAAGTTGCAGTAAGTTCACTTTATCACTTTTCAAAACAGATCTTGAAAAAAAAATCACTGGGTACAAAATGTGGGTAATATTGTGGATAAGTAACAAAAAGCTTTTCTCTACTCCTATACTTAAAGTTGTTAATTAAATGCCGATTTTCAGTTTCATAATGATACTCATTATAACACTGGTTTTCATTATAAAAATGAAAAATTGACCAATAGAAATCTGGATTTTAAAATATCCAAGTAGGTAGACCCAATATTTTCTGTAGAATGTTTGACAGTTTGACAGTGTTTTATGACAGTTTAAATCTTTTGTGTTAGTTTTTAAAAGAAATGTCTAGCACCAGACCGAAAATACTTAATGAGCAAGGCAAATACATATTTAAATATCTTCTGTAATTTCCTTGTGGCATCATTTATTATTTTTTCTCTTATTTTTTGGGAATCAAACCACAATAATGTTTTTTATTTTTTTTTATTACGACGTTTCGGTAGCGTTCCAGCTACCTTTGTCAAGATTAACTAATGATAAAATAATTTTTGGTCCCTATCTGGCACAACGAAAAAAATATAACAACTAGACAATCAATAATATTTTGAAGTTTAAGACTACAAAACTTTGTTGTCAAATTTTATTAAAGCCCATTCATAGTAGATCACATATCTGGTAAAATGTGAAATAAATATTTTATTTTATGACATTCCAAAAATATGATAGTCTACTAGAAATGGAATCCAGTGAAGTGCACGTTCCAGGAACGGATTTATCATTGGAATAGTTGTTAATCGATACACACTTCAATACACAAAATCACCAAACTGAGTCATACATATTTTGAAAATAAAAATAATCATACACAAAAAAGTAACAACAAACGCGTTTTATTAGCAACATTTCCAAAATAAGCGCTATCCCAATAAAAACCGTTCCTGGAACGTGCACTTCACTGGATTCCAATTCTAGTAGACTATCATATCTTTGGAATGTCATAAAATAAAATATTTTATTTCACATTTTACCAGAGATGTGATCTACTATGAATGGACCTTTATAAAATTTGACAACAAAGTTTTGTAGTCTTAAACTTCAAAATATTATTGATTGTCTAGTTGAAATATTTTTTTCGTTGTGTCAGATAGGGACCAAAAATTATTTTATCATTAGTTAATCTTGACAAAGGTAGCTGGAACGCTACCGAAACGTCGAATTAAAAAAAATAAATAACATTATTGTGGTTTGATTCCCAATACATATTTAAACTTTACTTGTATTGGTTATGCCAATGGAACCACAAGGATCCGCAGTCAATATCACAACCTCACACACACACACAACTTTACTTGTTTACAATAATTAATTACCAATATTGTATAATAGTAACATACTTATACGCTTTATGCTATCATTTCAACTGTGTGGTCCCGTGGCGCAGTTGGTAAGGGAGCTGCATGAGGTTTTTTTCGATCTGTACATTCCCGGTTCGAGTCCCGGGTAGTACATTTTTTTTATATATTTTTTTTAAATCAAATCAAATTTCTTCGTGGAAAAAATAGTGTATGCAACTCTCATGCAATGGTTATTACATGATCGTTGCATAATATACTATTTTTTGCGCCATATTGTTTGTTAAACATTTTTCATCACAGACTCTACAAGAAGAGCTCACCGGCGCGGTGTTCCATCCTTTGGACGATAATTTGATGATAACGCACGGTAAGGGCCATCTGACCTTTTGGAACAGAAGAAAAGACGGATTTTTCGAAAGAACCGACATCATCAAACCGGTAAAATTTTTCGATAAAAAAAACTCGAAAATTAGTTACTTTTTTCTCGCCTTTTCCAGCCTTCCAGAACCCTCATCACTTCGCTACAATTCGAACAAGACGGCGACGTAATAACGGCCGACAGCGACGGATTCATAACGATCTACAGCGTCGACGCGGACGGCGCCTATTTCGTACGAATGGAATACGAAGCTCACAATAAAGGCGTTAGTTCGTTGATAATGTTATCCGAAGGTACTTTGTTATCCGGCGGCGAAAAAGATAGAAGAATCGCCGCTTGGGATAGTTTGCAGAATTATAAAAAAATCACCGATACCAAAGTAAGTAATTTTTATATTTTTAGCTTTGGGAGGACACTCTTTATATCAATATGGGGCTCGACACCGGAACCATTAGGTACTATTTATTATTTTTATCAAAACCTTGCAGATAACATGAGCCAGATATTTTGGTACGCGAACCAAAGACCAAATACAGTCAAAAGACTGCCCACTACAATTAAAAATTTGCCTTTACCAAATGTGGTGCCATCTGTAGTTGTCATGATGTACCAAGAGATATGGTTAAGTAGAAATTTATCAATTATTGGCAGTCAATTTAAAGTTTTTATACATTTATTTTCAAATTTTGTGTTTTTTTTTACTTTTTAGTTCGATTGACTATAAAATGTGTTTTTTTTAAGGGAACACCCTATATTTTATTACTGTATTGTATAGTCATCGATCCTTGGCTAGTGTGCAAAATTTCATATCAATCTGAGTGTTTAAAATGGGTGGAAATCGAGTTAAAATTTTGCCCTATAAATGGAACACCCTATATTTTATTACTACTATATTGTATAGTCATCGGTCCTTGACAGGTGTACAAAGTTGGAATTTAATCTGTTCGTTTGTCGGCTACAAATATTTGTATATACATACAGGTGAAGCTAATGATAGTAATTATGCTCCAAGGTAGAAGAGTGAGGTATTATTGTCGAGGTCTTTAATGGATCCGAGAAATTAATACCTCACTTTTCCACCGTGGCTCATATCATTTTTTTTTTACTACTGGCATTTTATTTTATTAAAGTTTCGACATGAAATATGAAATTTTCAATTTATAATGTCGGTTGGATGGGTCACCAGTCATTCCCGTTTTACATGACATGACAGACGATTCCCGACAGATTCCACCCACCACGTCAAATTTAGTAGTTGAGGTGCGCATGCGTCCAAGCAGCTTCTAACCTTCTATTCGATGTGACTGAATGTGAGCCGATTAGCGCAGTTGGTAGGGTATTGAGCTTACAACTCGGAGGTCGTAGGTTCGAAACCCGGTTTGGATCTGGTTTTTTTGTTTTAATAAATTCTTATTTCTTATTTTCTGCTATTCTATACATAGTTACACTTTGATCAACCGGGTTTGGGCCTGGGTTTTCTTGTTTTTTTCTTAGTTTTCTATTTCTTATTTTCTGATATTTACATATTTACTTCAAAATTGTTATGTTACTACTAAATTTGGCAACGTTGGAATATGTCGGGAAAATGACAGTTGTGCTGCTGTGCACAACGGAGGCAACCGGTAATACAGTTTTTGTTTTGATTTGGTAGTAAATATTGTTTTTTAAAAATAAATAAGTCGATTGATTTTCATTTTTAAATAGGTAGGTGGATATGACCATTGAATGAGTAAGGAAATAGCTATTTGTATAACAAGGGAGTAAATGCTAGTTTTCCTCCCGAGGATGAAGTTTACTTCATAAAATTTACCTAGTAAAAATATAATATAAACAATCAGAAGGTAGGCAATACATTATACACCTAGATGCAATGGTGATTGCATATTCAAGTACTTACTTACTATCTTACAAATAATAGACTATGAAATTAATGAAACTTCATTATTTCATTTTAAGTTTATGAAAAAGTTGTCTGTTCATAAATAGCTGTTTGAAAAATGGATAGTTGGAGTGAATTTTCAAGCAGACCCCCAAATATAGCAGATTCTGCTAAAAATATTACTCTTAATCTTCTGCCAACTAAATCCAGAGATAAACACGAAAAACAATACAATATTTTCATGGATTGGTGCCGCTCCAATATTCGGATAATGTATTGCTGACTTATTTTGGCAAAAAATCCAAAACTCTAAAATCTTCAGCCTTGTGGTCACAACATTACATTCTAATAAAGTATATTTTTCATGTTTTTCTTGAATTATTTGTGATCGTAGAAAAAATCTTGTGTACAATTCAAGCAGGAAATGCGTTCTTTACGTTCTTAATACACAAATAGCTATCTATTATAAACTGATTTTTGGGGGAGTACACTGTTTAGACTAGGATTTAATTACTCAACAAGCAAGATTTTATTTTTGGTGGAAAATACCAGAGAATAGAATCTAATTATTTTCAAATGCGAAATATGGCGCCATCTAGTAGTCGGTAGCCAAACTACTAACTAATATTCGTTATTTAGGCTTCATTTCCAGTCTATTCCACTAAAAATTGAATCATTTTCGATAAATAATCTTCATAATGAGAAACAGAGAGATGTTCAAAGTAGTAGAAGTACTAATAAAATTCTATCGAAAATCTAAATTGTGTACTCCTACTCAACAAAAAATTAGAAGGTATTGCTGACTTATTCTGGCTAAGAATCCAAAACTCTAAAATCTTCAACCTTGTGATCACAATATTATATGTTTTCAACATTACATTCTAACAAAGTGTATTTTTCATGTTCTTTTTTTAATTATTTGTCCAAACTACAAATAATGAGATCGTAGAAAAAAATCTAGTGTGCAATTCGAGCAGAAAGTGCATTGCCGCTATCGGCAGATTATTAATTTCCGCTCTTAATACACAAATAGCTACAATATTTTCATTTTGTATTTGCATCAGTTAACCTCACTTTCTGTCAAATGGATTGAGATTTAGTTCTAATCAAGTAGACTCCGTTTCTACTTTTCTACCTCAACAAAAGTCAATTAGGCATTCCAAATCACGTGACCCAATATGGCGTCTGCGGGCAAACAACTGTCTTAAGTGTCATAAGAAAGCATTTAGTAGGTGGTGAATAAATTGTTTAAACGGCATTATCTCCAAAGTTGTGTGAATTCGTGATTGTTGATAGACTTTTTAAGATGCAGAGTGATTATTTAAAGACATTATTGTTGCAAAATCCAGATATTGGCAAGAGGTAAGCTGAAAATCCAATTTGTTTGTTTCCTAGATGTGAAGTGAAATATTTGTTCACAGATATCAAATGAAGCTAACAAATCTGTGGCTTAAAACCGCTGGCACTGAAAAAATTTTTACAGCATCTCTGTTGGAACGACTTCCACAACCAACCACAAGGCACGTAGTTGGCATTTTTTCGTATTAAAATGTAATAATACCACTATAAGTCCTAAATAATATAAAAAGGCACAAAAACAACAATCCCACAAAATTTAAATAAACTTTTCAACAGCACAATAATATAACACCAACAAACTATTTGCCCCCAGCCGCCATATTGAATTTGTTTTGACAGGTCATTGGAATGCCTAATAAAGTTATAAGAGGTTAGTAGCAAAAAAAGCGTATAAATAATAATCAACTAAAACGGTAGATACCAGAAATTATGGGTATCGGAAATAAAGTAACGTAATATAAAAACGGATTTTCAACCCAAAAAAAACGAACTCTACCGAAACAACTTGGACATAACGAGAAAAAACGTTGATAATAACCAGGCACAAGTACATTCCTCCATTCTCCATCCAACAAATTCAAGATTTTTTGTATATTTTCGATAACAATAATTTCTTTACACTTATTTTAGCTTCCTGACGTTTTCGGCGGCGTAAGATCCATATATCCACAAAGACCTGGAAGAAACGACGGAAATATTTACGTGGGCACTACGAAAAATAACATTTTAGAAGGATCTCTACAACGACGATTCAATCAGGTGAAAAAAAATCATAATAATCATTTGATTTGTACGTAATGAATTTCTTTAGGTGGTCTTCGGACACGGTAGACAATTATGGGGCTTGGCCGTGCACCCGGACGATGAAGTTTTCGCTACGGCGGGACACGACAAAAATATAGCCATGTGGAGGAAAAATAAACTTATTTGGGTGACGCAGGTGAGTTATTTTTCGTTTTTTTTTTAATTTCTGTCATTCTTTTTTTTGTACGTGATTTTAGGTATCTTTCGAATGTATCTCGTTGTGCTTCCATCCCTTCGGTGTCGCATTGGCCGTTGGAAGTACCGAAGGGCATTTAATTATAATAAATTCCGAAAGTGGATCTGTCGTAAATACGATTCGAGTTTGTGGATCTCCGTTGAATTGCGTGGGTTACAATCCGAGTAAGTAAAAATTGTTGTTTAGATATTGAGAATCGATGTTAGAGATTACTTTTATTCACAGCTGGTGATTTGATAGCGATCGCGTCGCAAAATGGGAGTATCTATTTGTTTAGAGTCAGCCGAGATGGGTATTCTTATAAAAAATCGAATAAAATTCGAGGCGCTCAACCGCTCATGCAACTCGATTGGAGCTCGGATAGTAATTTCGTACAAACCGTCACTGCCGACTACGACTTGTCATTTTGTAAGTAATTTATATATTTTCATATCTTTTTTACAAATTTTATTGTTTTTTTTATCTTTTGGTGGAATAGACTGTATTTCTAGAGGAAATTTAATTTTATTTATCAAGAAGTATTTTACTTTTGGTGGAAAAGACCAGTAAAGAAAGCCTAATTATCCTCTACTACGAGCGTAACTTCTAGTTTATCTACCGATTAATAGATGGCAACACATTTAGATGCAGAAATTATTAGTCTTTATTTTCCGGTCTTTTACACCAAATATAAAATATATGTAATATTTTTCGAATTTCTCTACTAAAACGATTCAATCATTATACTACATTTAATAATTTTTATCAATATACAGGGTGAATCACGACCAAAGGGATGGAGGTTTATAGCAAAACGTTGAAAGTTTTAAAATGTTTTTCACTTTAGTAGTTAGTACATTCATGTAGGCTACATTTTAAAATTATTTTGGTATATACAGGATGTTCCAATAAAGTGTGGAGTATCAAAGTTTTATTTTTTCTTATGGAACACCCTATATTTTATTGCATTTTCTGATTGCCTCCAAAAAATAAAGTACTCCTTCATAATGGTTCCCTATACCTGAAAACAGAGGCTGGAAATTCTGAACACCCTGTGAATAGATCATTAGTACTAAATCATGGAATACATTTAAAGAATGTCCAGCTATTGAGATATAAGAAAAAATTTGCTAGAATTTGCTGTATCAATGAGTTATAAATTTTTTTTTGGAATGTCCACATTTTTTAAAAAGTCAGCAGAACTCGGAACCCTCTGTATTTTGGTATAGAGAACAATTATGAAGGAGTATTATATTTTTTAGTGGCAATCAGAAAATGCAATAAAATATAGGGTGTTCCTTAAGAAAAAACATAACTTTGATACGCCACACTTTATTGAAACATCCAGTATATTTCAATATAATTTTAAAATGTAACCTATATGAATGTGCAAACTACTGAAGTGAAAAACATTTTAAAACTTTCACCGTTTCGCTATAAACCTCCATCCCTTTGGTCGTGATTCACCCTGTATATACAAAAAAGCGTGAAATAAGTCACTTTTATTCTCAACTGTACCAAAAAACAAAGAGGTATAAAAAGTATCAGGAGTACAAAAATGTATTTGTTGTCTAGAAAATTCTGAAGTTAATGTGGCATAAACGACAATTCCGAACGACATTGTCTCATATCTCAACGACAGATGAAAAGGTCTAAGGTCTAAAATTTAATTCAGACTTTTGGTGGAAAGAACTGGAAAATGAAATTTAGTTATTTACCATTAACAAGTACAGTTTTTAGTTTTGCTACCGATTAATAGATGGCGCCACATATTTGGAAAATAAAAATGTTCGTGCTTTACTTTCTAGTAATTTCCGCCAAAAATAAAAATTTTAAATAGTTCTTTACGAAAACAAGAACAAACATTTTTTTAATAAATAATTTACATCTTCAAAGAAGTTTTTGTTTTTTATTCAATTAAAAGTTTGAAATAAGTTTCTATTATACTGAAAAATGTACAAATTTCTATGTGAAAATCAAAATATTATCTCCTTCGCAATATTTTATTACAAAAATTCAATAGTCCTGATTTGATATTACAGGGGATGTCAAAACTTTATCACCTGAGAAGAGTCCAATAGCAGTCAAAGACGTAAAATGGTACACGCACAACTCGACCGTCGGATTTTTAACAGCAGGAATCTGGAACAACAGGTTCTACCCGATGACTTCGATAATAAGTACTGCAAGTCGATCGGCTGCTCACGATTTACTCATTTCCGGTGACACTGACGGATATTTAAGATTATTCAGGTGAGTTTCTTAAGTGAAAACTTTTTTGGGCGCGTTGAGCATTTTTTGGGTGAACAAAAATCATGGAACTCGCGTCATCGTCAGGATTTTATGCAACACACAATATGGGCGTACGATGAAATGTTTGAAAATGGGTTCATATTTGAGAATTTCCATTTCCATACAATTTTTCAAACGGAATCATTTATTTGCAAAAATTTCTATCTACTATGGACTTGAGATAAAATTTGTATAAGGGAAACATTTATTTGTAATAATTCCTATCTACCATTGGCGCAGGATAAAAATTAATAAGAGGATTTAATTAGTTGAATAAATTTCCTGCCATCATAGCCGTATGATGAAATTTTTGAAAAAAGGTTCATTTTTGTGTGAAAATTTGCAAAAATTTCTGTCTACGATGGACGTAAAATAAAGTTTGTCTAAGGGAAACATTTATTTGTGAATATTCCCATTTACCATTGGTGTAGGATATAAATCATAAAGGGAATTTAATTATTTTAACAAATTTCCTCCCATCATTTTTTTTAAGGAGCTGTCCCTTCGCCGGCACCACCTCAGCCTCCTGGGCTTAATGTGGATCCTCCTGTTCTGACTACAACCTATTTAGCCAATCCGCCCCCTGTATTAGCTCATACAGGTTATTTGCTGTTTTTACAGTTGCATAGTATATGCAGAGCTGTTTCGGTATCCTTTTTTGCATCTTCTGCATGTGAGGTCTCCGTTGTACAGTCCTATTTTGTTCGCAGGTGCCCCGTTATGGTGCGTAAATTGTTCCTGCTCATTGAGATCAGTTCTTTCGCTACTCTTTCTGATGGCTCTTTTATGAATTTCTTCCCATTTGTTTGCCTGGGCGTGCTCTTCCAGTGTTTGTTGTGTTGTTCTTTTATCCACCCTTTCAACCATGACCTAGTGGAGCATCTGGGGATGCCCACAGATGGTTCGGATCCGTTCATCAGGGTTGACGATCCTGATCTTGCGAGTTCGTCAGCTTTTTCATTGCCAGCGATTCCTTTGTGACATGGGACCCACTCCAGTGTTACACTGTTCCGAGTCGCCAGTCTTCTAAGTTCTTCTACGCACTCCCATACCAGCCGAGATGTTACCTTAGAGCTCTGAAGTGCTTTAAGGGCAGCTTGACTGTCACTGTAGATCCTGATCTGCCTGTTGTTGTAGGCTCTCATATTATTTGCCCTTGCACATGCAAGTATTGCATAAACCTCTTGGAATACCGAGGCGTATTTTACAAGCGAGACGATTCCTTCATATTTGCTCGACTTGTTGTATATTCCTGCTCCGGTGCCGAGCTCAATATTTGATCTGTCTGTATACCATATCAGTTCATTCGCTCTAATGAGTGATGGTGGTAATGACAATGCATGCAAGTCTTTGGATCTTGCTTAGTATTAGCATTGCAGAGGTTTGAACCAGTGTACCATGCTTGGTTAAGTCCCCATTTAGTGCCGTGTAAGTACGTCTGGCAACCGTCTTAATCACGTGCTGAAGTTGTCGGTTCCAAGTTAAACCTGGGTCTAGGATAACCCCAAGGTATTTTACTCCACCCGACAATCGTATAGGTTCGTATAGTCCACCAGTCCAGTCTGTTACTACGTTTAAAGCCATCTGGAGTCTGTCTCTGGTTGCCCAGGCAGCAAGGTGACGTCAGATCACGTCATAGTCACGTAGAATAGTGGTGAGTACCTAGTCGAAGTTACGTTTCGACCAGAGTAACACGTCATTTCCACGTGTCC
>CAJUYH010002923.1:0-36178 GCA_910591685.1 Galerucella tenella
TGTGTATATAAATTAAGTTTATTATAGTGTGTAAGTGTTTCTTTAATAAATCAATAGTAATTAGCCATAGTAAGCATATAATTTTATCCCACGGTAAAAACTGTTTAAATAAATAAGAAAAATATTGCAATAGTATAATGTATACCTAGGCAGTAAAGTGGCATTTTTCAGGCCGAAAGAAGATATGGCCACTTCTTGAGGCCTGGAAAAGCACTTTACTACCATGGTTTACACATAATTTTTTATCCTACACAATAATTGTTGGTAATATTTATTCTTTTTATAAAAATTTCATTTTATAATATGGAATTCAGTACTATCTTATCGTACACAAAAATTGTTGGTAATATTTCATATAAAAATTGTATTTACCTTACACCATCGCTTACACATTACATTATTTCATCTGATTTAGGCTCCATACTTCAAAAAAACATCAAAATACGACAATTTATTATTGAATTTGCAGACATTGACAACTTTAACAATTTTTTTTCATACTGACGTTTAATGGTGTTTATTTTAAGCGATTCGTTTTTGTTTCTTCTGAATGATGTGATTGAAATCACTTACATGCTATTATAAGTGGGATATCAATCAAATCAACAATTTTGATTCAATCCGTCAATTGGGGCGCCGCTAGCGTGAAAATTTTATTTTCTCGGTTAGCTGAGAAAAAGGTATTTTTTTCGCCTCTTTTGAGCTGGTAAAATTGAACTTTCTCATAGTGTAGGATAAAAAAATTAATTCTCCCTATACCTCCCCAAATCAACTTATCAGAGATATTTAAATTCAATATAAAGAAAAACGTTTCCTCGTAAGAGGTGTTCTCTTTAAAACGCCCATTATTTCTAATATCGCGTCTCGACACTCAAATTAAACTATACAGAACACGTTTCTACAATGCTGTCTCTTTGTACATAAGCGCAGTAAATATTGGTTAAAGTTTAATTTATTGACTTTGATGCTGATGGTAAATATAAACAGAGTAGAGAGTATGGACTGAATAATAATAATCACAGTCAGCCAACGATGTCACTATTACAAAGTAGTTTTTGGGTGCAAAATAGTAATTAGATTTCGCCTGCCTGATCTAGTTTTTAAGATGGTTAAATTTTATAGTATGTACCTAAGTATTTACCAAAGTCAGGGCATGTGTATATAAAGTATAGAGTCAGTATAAACGTTCCTGCACGTCATCAAAGTGTCAAAATCACGCAGTTCGTTTGACTTAGGTCATTCGTTTGCTGCTGTCTATCAGTATGGTTTATCACTGTAAATTTTGTAAATATCGAAATTTGTAGATCGCATGTTATTAAAAAATATAAATATATATCCAAAGAAACAATTTCATACCAAATGCAACTCGTTGGTGTCCCAGTTTACTCAACCATCTAACAATAAATTTCTGGTTGAATTTCTTCTAAACCATGAGACCGGAAATATCGAACTTAAACTCTCAATGGACGGTTGCTACATACTGGAATGTATGGAAAGGTACTGGAACTTGGAGAATTTTGCTCCTTTACTAAATGCTAGGGAACTTGGTTTGTCCCATGGAACTAGAGCTAGCACTCATACAACGTAGTACTCCTAGGACCGTGCAGTAATCCAGATTCTTATGAGATACGTCGGCAAATATTCATTTTCAACCTATTGTAGAGAATTATAATTCTTGGATTACTGCACAGTTCCACACTTGTTGATTTGTCGACAGACGATGAGAGAAGACCCGCCGGTAGCACTAGCGTCTAGTCGGTGACATAGCATGGCTCCCGAAGATGAACGATAGGCGCCAACGTTGTCAAATTTAGTAGTAACATAACAATATTGAAGTACCTACTTAAATATGTAAATATCAGAAAACAAGAAATAGAAAACTAAAAAAAAACAAGAAAACCCAGGCCCAAACCCGGTTGATCAAAGTGTAACTATGTATAAAAATATCAGAAAATATGGAATGGAAAACTAAAAAAAAAAAGAAAACCCATGCCCAAACCCGGTTGATCAAAGTGTAACTATGTAAAAAATATCAGAAAATAAGAAATAGAAAACAGAAGAAAAAAAAGAAATCCCAGACCCAAACCCGGTTGATCAAAGTGTAACTATGTATAAAAATATCAGAAAATAAGAAATAGAAAACTAAAAAAAAAGGTAGAACGTGTCGCGGGACACACGGTAGGAACTTTAGTTCCTTTTAAGCAAAAATTATGTAAAACATTTGACGTTATAGATAAACAATTTGCATGTGCCTCGGTGGCCGAATAGTAAGCAAACCAGACTCTCACGCGGTAGACCCGGGTTCGATTTACCGTGAAGATTTTTTTTAATTGTTAATTTTATTTTTAAATAATTATTCTGCTTGATATTAATAACGACAACAGGTAGACGTTTGAAATATTTAGCAGAATATTCATTATTATAGATAATGTTACGGTACCCTTCATGAGGGAGTCCGACTGGCAACATCTACTTATAACAGCATCGTAAATTTAAAAAGGGAAACCGTAGCATTATACAAATTGGACATTCAAGAACTGTACGTTTACCACAAAAAAATTAGTGGAAACATAAAATTGAATTGTTAAATTTTTAATTTGAAGTTATATTACAGTTTGTAGAAATTTTAATTTTCTATATTTTTTCCTAAGTGGATCGTAGAAAAAAATATGCATATCGCACTTGAACGATTGAGCACTCCGCCTACGGCGTCGTGCTTAAACTTCGTCCTCGTGCGATATAGCCATCATATCCACACTAGTTGCACAAACTACTATTTCTATCAAAATATGCCCTTTTACATTTAAAAACAACCTGCCAAATGTCAAAAAAATTTATCCATCCATTTTAAAGTTATTAAATTAGAACATTCAAGTTTTCAAAATTTCAACACCCTGTATTTCGAAAAGTAAATGTGCTAGCTAGACCCCTAAATCCTCATACCATTTTGTCCAATTTTACGAGAGGAATCTACATGCAAACGTTGTAATTACCCCTAACGTTCGAGATGCTTATACCAATTTTTGCGCGATCATATTGAAGTAAATTCCGAATAAAATAATTTAAATTTCTTCGAAATTAACAAAAAAGATCAATCGCGCAAACAAAATTATGGAAATAATAGTAAAAATTTATCCGAACAAATTCAAGTAGATCACCAGCACTGCGAATACCAGCTTTGCATAGAATTTCAATATAGCATCGATGGTTCAGTGGTAGAATGCTCGCATTCCACGCGGGCGGCCCGGGTTCGAATCCCGGGGCCGGGCATATGAATCGCTGCTTCGTAAACGAGAGAGAGACTAAGGAGAGAGCACAAGCACGCAAGCAAGGCACATAACGAAGCAACGTAACATAACGTAGCGTAACGCGTAACGGTCAGATCTTTTGCGTCGCGACCCCTGGTCGCTCAAACATAACCTGACGTAAAGAACTAAAGTTCCAAAAACAAGAAAACCCAGGCCCAAACCTGGTTGATCAAAGTATAACTATGTATAAAAATATCAGAAAATATGAAATAGGAAACAGAAAAAAAAAAAGAAAACCCAGGCCCAAACCCGGTTGATCAAAGTGTAACTATGTATAAAAATATCAGAAAATAAGAAATAGAAAACTAAAAAAAAGAAAACCCAGGCTCAAGCCTGGTTGATCAAAGTGCTATGTATAAAAATATCAGAAAATAAATAAAAAACAAAAAATCCCAGGTCCTAACCGGGTTTCGAACCTACGACCTCTGGGTTGTAAGCTCAGTATCCTACCAACTGGGCTAATCTGTTTACATTCAATCACATGGAAAAGAAGGTTAAATGCTGCTTGCACGCATGTGCACCTCAACTACTAAATTTAGGGAGTGCCGAGATCAATAAATTAAATTTGACAACGTTGGTGCCGAGTCGGGTAAGTAAGCTCTCGTTCGGGAGCCATGCTATGTCACCGGCTAGTCGCTAGTGCCGGTACCTTCTCCGTTCTTATTTAAAGACACTTCAAAATTTTCAATTTCCCCTAGAAATACTTGAAGAAATATTGATTTTTGGTCAATTAGTTTATTCCACCACAAATCACAAGTGTGAAATAATTTATTAATTTTTCGAACGCAATATTTTTAGGAATTTATCGGTAGTCTTTTACAGCAAAAATCAAAATTCTAAAGAAATTCATCGATAAATATATTAGCTGAAAGGTTGAAAGCAAAGTTCACGTTTCACCCGGGGAACTAGAAGTGGACTTTCGACGATTCTTGTGGTGCGTTTGTGAACGCTGTGGTGTAGAGTGAGAAATGTTTAATGAACGCTCACTTTGTACCCAGATATAAGCTCTTATACTCAAGACGTTCTGTCTGAAATTAGAAAAAAATCGTATAAACACCACGGTGGTGAAGACATTTATAAGCCTCGTACCTTTTTCCGCTCAGTCAATGATAATAATTAGAAATAAGGAAGGTTTTATAAATAGGTTTTATAAATATTATTTCATTGTTTATGTATGGCTATAACCTATAACTATAAGTATGAACTATAACATGAACAATAGACTTTACCGTTTCTATTGGCTCCGACTACCAGTTAAAAACAAATTAAAAACGCCAACAACGAGTCATTTAAGTAATGAAGAATACTTCTTTTTTTAAAAGTTAAGCGATGTTTTTAGTTGATTTTAACAAGAAGGCATACTTACAGACTTAAATGCTTTTGTTCTCTTCAAAACAACTTCTCATTAAAACAAAATCTTGCATGTACGGGAAAAATCGTATATACTACAATTCGAAGACTTTCCACACAATCTTCAACTGTACCTGCTATATTAAATTGCTTCTTGCAATCTTCTCTTTTAACAAAATAATTTTGTTTTATCTGTGGAATAATAATTATAAATAGTTATGGTATGTAGGTATATAGATGACTCGAAGGCCGTAGAGTCCTTTTTTTTTCAAAATCCTCACGTTCCGCTTCGGCAGATTCGAAGATTTCAACCATCGGAAGCATAAAGAATAAGAAGCAGAGGGTTGTCGCTCCCGACGACCTTGAAAGTCGTTACACCTGCTTGTCACTAGTTCATAGGCGCACGCCCCAGAAAAAAGGGTTGCAAAAACAAGATGCATATATTCACTTTAATCGTCATTTTATTCGCAATAACAAAAATATTTTGCATTGAGATCATATACCGGGTATAAATGAGTCTGAATGTTGAGAATTTCAATAGTAGGTACAATCTTTTTTACACATTTGGATTCTACAGTTTACCCATCAAATGTACAAAAATGGAGATACTTGGAAGATATGGAAATAACTAGGCGGCTAAAAGGGACAGAAGCACACACAAGAACGTGAGGGATAAAGTACAAATAGCAGGAGTAAAATCAGATTTTAATGAAGAATGGGGTGAAGCGGGAGGATAACTTAAGTCCATTTTTATTTAAAATAATTATGGATCAATAACGAATGAAAAACAAACTGAGCAGTTGAACACGAATATTAACGTCATGTTTTAAAAATCCGATACCGCTAGCTATTTATAAGATCCCGCCAGCTATCGAAAATTTCTTCTTCTACTCAAGAAATATAGACGGTAGGAACTTTAGTTGCTTTTAAGAAAAAATTATGTAATACATCTAACGTTATGGATAAACAATTTGCATATTCCTCGGTGGTCGAGTAGTAAGCCAACCAGACTCTTACGCGGTAGACCCGGGTTTGATTCCCCGTGGGGAAGTTTTTTTTATTGTTAATTTTATTTTTAAATAATTATTCTGCTTGATATTAATAACGACAACAGGTAGACGTTTGAAATATTTAGCAGATTATTCATTATTATAGATAATGGTACGGTACCCTTCATGAGGGAGTCCGACTGGCAACATCTACTTATAACAGCATCGTATATTTAAAAAGGGAAACCGTAGCATTATACAAATTGGACATTCAAGAACTGTACGTTTACCACAAAAAAGTTTGTGGAAACATAAAATTGAATTGTTAAATTTTCAATTTGAAGTTATATTACAGTTTATAGAAATTTTTATTTTCTAGATTTTTTCTTAAGTGGGTCGTAGAAAAAATATGCTGTTCGACTTGTGTGGATTGT
Source organism: Galerucella tenella (assembly GCA_910591685.1). Taxonomy (NCBI): domain Eukaryota; kingdom Metazoa; phylum Arthropoda; class Insecta; order Coleoptera; family Chrysomelidae; genus Galerucella; species Galerucella tenella. The sequence goes on from CAJUYH010002923.1 coordinate 6,082, forward strand.
CCATATCGCACTTGAACGAATGGCCATCATATCCACACTAGTTGCACAAACTACTATTTCTATCAAAATATGCCCTTTTACATTTAAAAACAACCTGCCAAATGTCAAATCAATTTATCCATCCATTTTAAAGTTATCGAATTAAGACATTCAAGTTTTCAAAATTTCAACACCCTGTATTTCGAAGAGTAAATGTGCTAGACCCCTTAATCCTCATATCATTTTGTTCAATTTTACGAGAGGAATCTACATGCATACGTTGTAATTACCCCTAACATTCGAGATGCTTATACCATTTTTTGCGCGATTGTATTGAAATAAATTCCGAATAAAATAATTTAAATTTCTTCGAAATGAACGAAATGTCAAAAGTGACATTTATACTTCTCGATCAGTTTAAAATATATTTTGCATTTTGGCGAAATTGTTTTTATGCTATTTATCACTTTTCGACGTCTGAACGGTAAGTAAATCACTTACCGACGTGTTAAACTTAGAAATCAGTAAACACAACCTACCGTCCTGACAACCGATGCTGTAAATAAACAAAAAAGATCAATCGCGCAAAAAAATTATGGAAATAATAGTAAAAATTTATCCGAACAAATTTAAGTAGATCACCAGCACTGCGAATACCAGCTTTGCATAGAATTTTAATATAGCATCGGTGGTTCAGTGGTAGAATGCTCGCCTTCCACGCAGGCGGCCCGGGTTCGATTCCCGGCCGAAGCATATGAATCGCTGCTTCGTAAACGAGAGAGAGGCTCACGAGAGAGCACACGCACGCAAGCAAGGCACATAACGAAGCAACTTAACATAACGTAACGTAACGGCGAGACCTTTTGCGTCGCGACCCCCGGTCGCTCAAACATAACCTGACGTAAAGAAATAAAGTTCCAAAATCACGATTTACTAAAAAAATCAGATTTTTGCAATGGGGAAAACCACTAAGAGATGGAACCCTTTCAAATATGTTTCAATCAATTAATAACGATGTTGGTTCAGTGTCCAGACAATATTATGTGTCAAAATCGTATAGAACAGATTTACTGGCGTTTTGAAATCAACATATTAATTCAAAACTGAAAAATTTTCGACACAAATGGGCGGTGCTATGACATACTTACCCCAAATATTGGGAGGATTATGATTAGTACGATTCGAGGTACGATTATATGATTGGTCGGCTTAAGGTCGATAGGCGTGTTGGGACTAGTACGTCATACTGCATTACACCAATTATAGCAGTCTTTACAAAATTTTATATTTGATATGAAAATTAAGTATTTAATTTAATATAATTATATTAATATAATTCATATTATAAAACATATAAAAATATAGAATTACATCATATAGTATTTTTTAGGCATGGGGATCAAGATTATGCTGTTTTGGAAAATTAGTGGTCTTCCCCATTCTGATCAGACATATTCACCCGGTACCCTACTTCTTTTCTACCCTGTATAATATTAATAATAGAAAATATATTTCGTATACTATCCGATTAGGCAAGTTTCGTTGAAAAGAACACCTTTATTATGTCTACTTTATCTTTGTAGTGGTGGGTGCCACAGTAACCTGTGGTGAATGACCTCAATTTTTTTTTTAACTAAAATCCTAGTTATAAATTATTAGATTCCCGGTAGCTTAACAACATGTCATGTGTTTGGAATTCGGATTTATCGCTGTTTACGACATATCAAGTCGAGATGAGGATTGTCCATAACCACAAGTTTTATCTTAAAAATCAGCTATTGTTAAAAGGTATTCAACTTGTACGAGGGCTGTTTGATAAGATGATAAAAAATTATTGATTTCTTTAGAAAAGTCCAATCTAATTGATTTTCCCCTTTAATTTAGAAATGAAAATATTTTAATGTTTAGAAATAATATTATTAATTCTCCAAACTAAATAACCTCATTATTTATCGTCCAACTAAATGCAGCAAAATTTATTTCACTATAAATATTTGCAACCGCACATGTCTTGCAAACTTAAGGAACAACCTGAGTATAGAAGAAGTAACAGAACTAGTATTTCTATTAAAAAATTTTAATCAAACAAATTTCTTAGGATCTACCGCTGGTGACTGTCTGGTGACTTGGATGGTACAGTACGTCGCTACGTCCTTACTTGCATTTAATTTGGTATATTATACGGGACGTCGCCCTTCGAGCGCTGTTATTTCAGAACGGTGTTTATTGGTTGTTTGTGTTTTATATTTATGTTGTATAGATTTTTTAAATTTATTAATTAATTGTTGAAATGAGCAAAAAGTCATATTAATATTTTTCTCTTTAATAGAAAAGCTTATAAACACTAAATATTTTGTAATATTTGCTAATACAAAATTACGGATTTATTTTTATAATAGGGATATTATATAAACAAGTACATTACGCAAGAAAACACAAAAATTCAATTCTATAGCTAACCAAAGGGGAATTGGTCAGTTCCTTTTGAACGAATTTACTATATTTTCTTTAGATCATCCATGTAATCAATTTCCTTTCAAATATTAAGCCAGTCTCTATACCAGAGTCCGTATATATTTTAATCTCAAATGTATATTGAAAGATTTGAAAAACAATAGATTAAATTTAACACATAAACCAAACTCCAAACTTAGTATTTTACAACATTTTACAAAATTTTAATAAAGGTATACTGCAGCTGCTTCTCTTTTTACTGTTTTAACCTTGTCAATCCAAAAAATACACGTTATTTAAAGATCAAAATTTAAGATTTATTGGCCCTATTATTCTGGTGTCTAATGAGTATATTTAATTGAATTTGTGATAAATATCTGCTAGATTATCAATAAGTATCACAAAATTACTAAGATGCTGGATAAAAACTGTGAATTGATTCATTTTAAAAATTCAAGTTTATTTTTTACTTACCTTTTCAAATTCATATCCCGAACATTTTTCGAAATAATTAACATTTAAAAATAAACCTTTGTGATAAAGAATTCTATTAATTTAAATATATATTTCTCTAATTACACCTGTATAGCTTAAAATAAACTTATCTGGTACCTATCTACCGGTCTCGTTATTGACAACAAAAGCGAGTCGTAGACATAATTTATGAGAGCAGCGTCCGTTTGGGACATCAACTTGAATCAAACCGCCTTGGAGTGAAACATCTTATATTTTTATTATGTAATCTTTGGCACTACTATGTGTAACTGCGAAATCAGTATTCTTCAACTCATTCCAAATGAGCGAAGGTTCAATGAAAGGGAGTGTTGTTATCTATGATACTGGATATGTTGCAATTAATGGAAAATTGATAGAAAATAATGATATATAATAGTTATAGTTATGGAAAAGTGTATCGAAAACGAGGGTATGTTATAATTATTTAAAAAAAGATAAAAAGCGAAGCTATAATATAGTATATAATGATATACACTGTGTTATTTATAAGATGCGACGTAGGGATTCCTGTACAAAACTGTCAAACGCGAGATACTTTTTTTACCAAATAGCATTTATGAAAAATAATAACAGATTTGGAAAGGTCGTTAAAAAATAAGCGCAGATGCACTCATAATTCTTTTAAATTTCTTTGGTTTAATAAAAAAATGGAAAGTTAGGTTCAAAAGTTTAAAAGTCGAATTCCATTTTCATAACAGTTTTGAATACTTTCAACCTCGTAACGAATAGCCAGCAGGGTAAAGGCACAGGAATTTTGAAAGTTGAACCTGAAATTTGGCGGTTCGATTCCGCCGCTGTGGTGAAATTTTCTTCTTTTTGTTTTTAGTTGATTTTCACAATTTTTTTCTTAAAAACATTAAATTTAAAATAAAGCAAAGTTATTTGTTTCAAAAATTTATTTATTAATAATGTACGGCGGAACTTTCATGATCGTGTGGAACACTGTTTAGCTGCAAACGGAGAACAATAGTATTTAATTAAATTAATACATTTTTGAAACAAATAACTTTGGTTTATTTTAAATTTAATGTTTTTTAGAAAATAATTGTGAAAAAGAAAAAAATTTCACCACAGTTGCGGAATCGAGCCGCCATACTTCAGGTTTAACTTTCAAAATTCCTGTGCCCTTACCCTGCTGGCTATTCGTTACGAGGTTGAAAGTATTCGAAATTGGCATGAAAATGCAGTTCGACTTTTTTAAACATAACTATCCATTTTCTTATTAAACCAGAGCAAATTTAAGAGAATTAAAAGTGCATTTGAACTTATTTTTTAACAACCTTTCCAAATCTGTTGTTATTTTTTATGAGCACTATTTGTAAAAAAAGTTAGCTCGCGTTTGACATTTCTGTACAGGAATCCCTATGCCGTATCTTATAAATAACACAGTGTATATATAATATGCAGTTATTGAAAAGAGGGTATGTTTTTATTATTCAAAAGTGTATAGAAAGAAAGCGATGGTATTTTGTTATTATTGAAAAGTCGAAGATTGGAAGTAGTCATTAAAAAGTGCATCATAAACGAGGTACTGTTGTAATCATTGAGAACTGTGTAGGGAGAGAGAGTATGCGTAGTTATTAAAAAGTGCATCGGAAGCAAGCGTGAATTGAAATTATTAAAAAGTGTATCGAAAGCAAGGGTATGTTGAAACTATAGAAAAGGAGGGAATAGAGTAGTGTATCCTCGAGTGTATCGAAATAGAGGGTATGTATTAGTTATTGAAAAGTGTATCGAAAACGAGGGTATGTTGTATTGAGAAGTATCTTAATCAAGGGTATGTAGAAGTTATTGGAAAGTGCATCGAAGGGTAAAGCAATTGTTGATGTTCCGTTTCACGTTTGCCGTCATAATATTGATTCTGAATTGAAAAATTTCAATAGAGCCTATCGAAAAATTGGAAAAAAATTATGTGACTACAAGCCTAAACTTTTTAAATGGGACCAAAATATAAGTCCAAGTAAAAATCTGGTTTTCAGCTAATACCTTTGTTGTATGATTTGCTTGAGATCCGCCTATAGAAAGTTAAAATGACACCACCAAAAGTGACAAAAATGCTATCCTTGAATACCTAAAGAATGCTATAGTATTGTATTAACCGTAATGGACTTTTTAAATTATGATCTTTTCGTTTATATAATATGTTACGGTTAAAGTATTTACTTGGCTAGTGTATAAACTAGTTGGATAGTATACAAACTATCCAACTGCCTGGTTATTTTGATGAAAAATCTTATTTTCAGTAGTAATACCCCTAGGGTCTTGATAATACCGAGATAATTTTGTCATAGAAAATGCTGAAAGCGTGTTTCTTGATAATAGCCCAAGGCCGCAGGCCGTTGGCTTTTATCTTTGAGCAACACGCTTGAAGGATTCTCTACGACAAAATTTTGAGTATTTATCAAGACCCGAGGAGTATTCGATAAGATAATTTTTTACTTTGTAGATATCAAAAAATTGATTGTCAATCTAACGTTTAATAATTTATTAGTTATAATCAAACAAATATTATTCATTTTTATTCAAAACTACAGTTGTGAAAAGTACAATTGGTAAATTAATTGAATCGTTAGATGCAATACCAAATATTCGCGACATTTTTAATCCAGTTGTTAGTTTGACGTTTTTTTAATTTTTAATAAAAAATAAACACCAAACTGAAAACACCACATGTAGGGTATTATCGCTGTAATACAGCGGTGATTGGATGAAATTTGACACATAACTTGAAATTAAGTAATTTGATTGGTTACTATATTCAGTAAAAAATTATCAGTAGTAATAACCCAAGGACATTGATAATTGTTCAAAAAAATTTTATGACAGATTTCGAGAGCTTGTTGCTTAGAAACAGATCGACGCCGTAGGCGGAGGTCTGTTGCCTACAAGCAACAAGCTTGAGAAAGTTGTCATAAAATTTTTGAGCATTTATCAATGTCCGAGGGTTATTCGGATAGAAAATTTTTTACCAATTTTAGAATTACAACCAAATCGTGACATTTCCAAATATTTTTTTTTTATTAGAATTTAAGTGCCTCGACAACTATGGCCATTGGCACTGTACAAAAGACAAAAAGACATATTAATACATACAATATCTTAAAACATAAAACATGTAAAATACTCGGTAAAATATCACTAGTTTATATTTTGTGGTAGAGGTTAGTTGATTTCAGGAATTTCAATGTCTTTGAGATTTCAGCGGTGCAGTTTAAAAGCTCTTTCAGGTTTGGTGTTAGGTCTAGGCGCTTGTATGTAATGGTGTATTCCTGGCAGTCTGTGAGAATATGTTTGACGGTTAAAGCACTATTGCAGTGACGGCAGACGGGAAGGTTTTCAGAAGACATCAAGTAACCATGTGTGTATCTGGTATGGTTGATCCGCAATCGTCTAATGACAGCAGCTTCTCTCCTGGTTAGGAAATCGAGGGAGGGACAGCCGATTAATGGTTGTATATCGTAAAGGGCTGTTTTGCTGTCGTGCCAAAAATTTTGCCAAAGATATTTGAAACTTCAAAATCGAAATAAATCAATAGGTATGTGTCCATAGCAAAGTGAAAACAGCCCATGGTCTGTTATCAGTGTAATGTTGACATGATTGGGTGAAATGAAATGTTATTGGTTATTGCAGCTGTCAAAAATTTTTCACTAAAATAGCTACGAGTAATGGCTGGTTTGTATACTATCCAGCTAGTTTATAAACTATACAAAATTTATCGCTAAAACTCAAACCACAATTAAATTACACAAATTAGCTAGCATTTTTGACTAGTTTGTAAACTATCCACATTAGTTGGATAAAGTGTGAACCTGATATTGGTAGTAATACATAATAACCAACGAGTTGGTTAGTAAACCAACCAACGCGAAACCCCAGTTTCAGTCGAAGTTAACAATAAAACCTCAGTTTTATTTAAAGAACAAGCAATGGCATTGCTCTCTACGGAAACAACAGAAAATGCTCTCAATGACTCATTACCACAAAAATGCTTATTATGTTCTGGAGAGAACGTATGTGACCATTGTCAGAATAAAAACAATATTAAAGCGATAAGGGATTCATGCCAGGAAAGTCTAAAAAGGCTACAAACTTCTCGCAAGAAATTTAAACCAGGAACTGTCGGCATGTCCGTGAGAGTACCCATTCAAGATGTAGATCGAAGTCTGTCAGATCATAGAAATATATTGGGCGTCATAATGAGTGTAGAAGATGAATTTTATCTGTTCACGGTGTCCTTAAACAGCTCTATTTTCGCAACGAATTTGAAATATGTAAGCAACAATTTTTAAAGTTGGAAAATGTCAAGACGGACACCGAAATAACATCAAGAAGCGCTGCATGAAAATTTTCAGTATCGGGTTCAACCCAAGGATATGTGCGATGCCACTGCAAGAAGAGTTGTAAGAATAAAAAGTGTAAATGTCTTGCGTCTGGATATACGTGTAATAGTAAGTGCCACAACAGTGCAACTTGCTCCAACAAATAATACTGTTCTTTGTTTGGTGGTTTTAATGTCCTGACCTATTTTATTGTTAATATTTTGTCACTTGGTATTATTAGTTATATTTCTTTTACTTTTTCTAAAGTAATAATAGGTACCTGTAACAATTTCACATTGTACCAATAAAGAAAGCATTTTTGACTAAGGATTTTACTATCCTAAACTAAATTAACCCAAGAGAATTTATTAGTTTCTTCAGTAATACATAATATTATGTATTACTACCAATATCAGGTTCACAATTTATCCAACGAATGTGGATAGTTTACAAACTAGTCGAAAATGCTAGATAATTTGTGTAATTTCTTTGTGATTTGAGTTTTAGCGATAAATTTTGTATAGTTTATAAACTAGCTGGATAGTATACAAACCAGCCATTACTCGAAGCTATTTTAGTGAAAATATGATTTTTCATCAAAATAACCAGGCAGTTGTATAGTTTGTATACTATCCAACTGGTTTATATATTAGCCAAGTAAATACTTTAACCGTAACATATATAAATGTAGTTCAATTAAAACACAAATTCACAACATGAAACGACACGAAACGTTTTAAACTTGAGCATTTTGCACACACATAAGTTAACAAATAATAAGTGCGAATGCATACACTCACGGTCATAGTATTCAGTGACACTCCTATGTACGTTGATGCATGTTATTATTGATATAACGTTAGTTGGTACAATATTGTTAGGCATAAGAAGAGTTTTCCGTCACAAATACTTTTAAATTGTTTATTACTGTCAAAAATGTATCGGTAATTGGTCAATAAAACAATCAGAATATGTTTTATTCATCAAAATTTATTGAGTCGCCTTCAAACTTTGCAATAAAGTTTTATTTCCCAATACCATAATGAGGTAAAAATTTAGCATATGTAGCATGTAATATCAGTTAGAAGTCTGGCCGAAGTTCATCTCTTCACTGTATGAAGGCTGGATCGGGGTCGATTTGGATATCTTGTAGCAAAAAAAAAACACAAACACACAAGGTTTTTAGGCGCTCGGGATGATGTGATATAAAACAGTCCACCACCCCCTGTCATTCCGACAGGACCTCCCTATCCTTTACTCCTGTTACTTTATGGGTAGTCATTCTCTCTATAAGGAGTAGCTCTGGTGGTTACATTCCCTTGTCCCTCTTATTTGTTATGTCTATTCGATTGTGTATGTGCCTTCGATACATTATTTCAAAGTCCGTTTTTCCCGATCTGGAGAAACAGAGCTTAGCATAAATGGTCCTTCGCCTTCTTTTAGAACTGACTCATCAGGAATCCCCGAGCTTCGTTGAACAGAAGTGCGAGGCCTCCGCAGTAGGGGTTAGGTGGTTCCTCTTCGCCCTGATCTTTTCTTGTCCACCCCTTTGTTTTTTTATTTGTTTTGGGTTAGTTCTCATGTTTTAATCTCTTTTGGTGTATGTGTGCAGTTTCTGTCTTGTTACGGACATTCCCTGCACACCCTCGCACACGGTTTTGTGTTTTTTGGTGGGGTTGTGTCGTAGTTTGCTTCCTATAGGTGGTCCTTTATTTGTTTCCTAAGTTTTTTCTGTTTCATGTAGTCTTCTGTTGTATATCTCGTCGGGTCTCTCAGCTCTATGTTCGGTTGGGATCTAAGCTCATCAAACAGTTTTCTAGGTCTCGCGTCCATTATCTAGTATCTTCTATTGTTTCAAGTCATTGAAGATGTCTTCCTTTCTGATACATATAACAGGGAACATTCATAGCATGCCTGTAATTTCTACCTATTGTTGTCGCTGTTGTGTCCCCATGCTACTGATGTGTTGGAATTATGAAACGTAGTTTTGTCTTCAAGTCCAATTTGCTTCTTCTGCTGAGTAGTCTGCATATTCTTGTTCTGGCTTGTTTTGTTTTAGCCACCACTGTGTTAACGTGGTCGTTGAATGTCGCCTCGTATGACGCCTAGAACCTTTGCTTTATTCGTCAATCCGTCCAAGGGTCTTCTTATCCGATGTTTTCTTCAGTTATGTTTTCCTTAGTTATGTTTTCCTTCTTTGAAGAATACTGCATGCGTCTTTTCTCCATTGATTTTGAATTTCAAGGTTGTTTATTTACTGGATATTATAAATTAATATACCTTAAGGTACCTTTTTCTCGATTTCCGGTTGTTTTAACTAAGCGCTGTGACCATTTAATTGATCGGTCTGTGTACCCAAAAATGTTACTTTTGAATCCCATAACTCCTCTGTTGATTGATTTAATCGTCTAACATTTTAATTATTATTTAATTCAATTCACAGACAGTTATATTACATTGACAAAGTCTGATGCCCAACTGCCCAAAAATCAAAACACACAAACTTGAACTCCAGCACAATATGGCTGACGTATCCAAGTCAAGTTTTGCAGAATTCGTTTTTAATCACACGTGTTATGAACCAAACGACATTCTGAATACCATCCTAAATACCTTTACTATTATTTGCTATTCAATTGATGTCGAACAAGAATTGAATGATGAATATTACAAGACAAACCTGTGCAAAAGACCAAACGTCACTAAGGTATATGAATTCGCTTTACCTTGTTTTTAAACGAAATTTCAGTCACACAGCCGTGTTCAAAGTTTTTCAAAAAATGTATGGTTACCTACAATAAGTGCTTTATGTAAAATTTGTTAATAATTTGAGTAGAAATGTCAAGAAGGTAAATTGTGGGCTAATTAATTCGAAAATAATGGCTGCCACTTAAAGTGAATTGAATTTTGTTTAGGAGGATGTGTCAACTTTGGAAGTGTGTACCTTAGAAGGGGGTAGGGGCACTCTCTAGTGGAGGGGCGAAAATATAACAAGATAAACCTACCTATTGGTAAAATAGCCGGTTTTTAAACGGAAAGTTCTCTTTCAATTTTTCATGAGATGCACCCCTTCCGAGATATTGAGATTATTTTTTAGCTATATTCCAAATTTTACTTTGTTTTTGCTTAAAAAAAGTAATTGAAGACTCATAACAACCCGAGGGGTAAACCGCAAGTGGAAGTAGGTGCATGTACACCGCAGTGGAAGTATGTGGAAGTTTAATACAGAAATTTGACGAAGTGCGGTGAAAATAAAAAATTTAAAATTATTGAAAAGGTCATTATACAGGGTGTTAATGAATAGGAGTTACAAACTGAAGGAAGTAGAAGTAGAAAATGCGAAAATTGGCGTTAAATGGGTCGCTGGAGCTTTAGTTTTTGAGATACAGGATGTTAAAGTTACCCATACAACAGGTGAAATATCATAAAAGCCAATACTATAGAGTGTTTTGAGAAATTATAAACTTTTGTGCACGTTATGGAAGCATGTTGCATCACAAAAATGTTGCACGGGTTCTTAAATTGTCAAACTTGAAAACAGTGTGTGGAAGTTTTGTGAAAGTTTTTTCAAATGTGGAAGTAGGTGTACAAGATTTTTGCCGGCGGTTTACCCCTCGTAACAACCTTTTAGCATGAAAAATTATGGACAAATAAATTTTTTTTAGTTGTCTTTAGGCCAAAAAATGGTAATATTTGAAAAAAAAAATACTATTTTAAAAAGTGGTACCATTGATTAAAAAATAGCATCAATGGTGGTACTGATCCTCAATAAGTTGCAAAATTGAAAAAAGAAAGCGAACAATTTTTATTGCAAAAAATCGACGAATTGACTAAGAATACCATTAGCCGTTATCAGTTTTTATCGCCTCATTTGCCCCATTGATAAAAATGTTTAAAATCATTAGTGACAATATAATAGTAATTTGTGTATTTAGAGCGTATATTAACAGATTGCCACTTGAGAAAGAATGCTGCGGCGATCTTTTGAAAGCGTCAATTTTTCTTTACGCTCGAAAAACACATACTTTTTCTACAGTCGCGCGTGAAATGACTAATTACTACCTATCCTCCGCATTTGTCGACTTTACGATTTCATAGTACTTAGTCATTTCACGCGCGACGGTAGGAAAATAATTTTCTATGAATCTGTATAGAGTATTGAATAGTGTTGTGTTTTGATAATAAGAACATAATATATAGATTGCGAAAAGTCTATTCGCAACAATAGAGTACACGCATATTTCATATTTGCCTGGATATTAATTTATAATAGTAAATATGATATCAAAAATTACTAATAGTAGGAAATAAACCAGTTTCCATTGGAAATTACTCCCAAATTTTAAAATAAAATTCAAATTTCAATGCACTTTCCGACCACAACCCGAGGATTTCTGAACGCTACCGATGATACGTGTGATGTCATATCTCTTGTGTTTACTTATGTCAATATGGCTGGTATTGCTATGTGTTATGTATAGTTGTGTGTTTATATAGTATTTTAATCAACTATTAATTGCTTCATCGACGTAAAAATATCATTTATATGTTTGTTTGAGACCATTACGTGTTTGTGTGTGCTTTTTTATTTCTAAAAGTCAACGTAAAGTGGAAAGTGGACATAAATATTCGACATTTCCGAGGATATTTTAAAACTTTTAGAAGAATATATTTTTTTTATTTACTAGTTCAGTGTTCAGTGACGATTCTTTCATATTTTGTGAGTAAAGATATGGCTAGCGAAGGTTTTGTAAAAGCACAAACTGATAACATGCCCAAAGTAGACTCATTTATGCTGCTTGAATTTATGAAGTCAAACAGCTGCTTTAATGCAGAGGAAATAAGAGGAGTTGAAGCATTATCGTAGGTATGATTTAAACTATGTATTATTTATATAATATATACCAACCATATTTCGATGTGTGGTCGTAAGATAATGATGTTTTTATGGTTGATTCCTAGACATATAGGTACATAACCTCAAACTATTTAAGAATAAAAATTAGAAGTAGGTCTTCACAAACAAAAGTAGTAGTATTTGTCGAAATATCGTCTGTTTCGACGCATAGCTTGCAACCATAATGCCCTTCTCTCAAGTGTATTTTTGCCTGTGCCACCAGGTAAAGTAACAAATATTTTGTCTGGAATTTTAATAGACTTTGATTTACACACTGGAACAATGCAATACTTGGAATACAAAGTTTTTTTTTCGGCTCTATCCATTTTTAAAGCTTTCAGAAACAAATTAGGTCACAAGAACTCAGCGTGATACACGAATAAGAACGTAAACAAATGACGTCACTCCATGGGGCAGCCATCTATATGACGTAAAGCGCGTTTTGGTGAACTTTCAAATTTTATGATTTTTAAAGTCGTTTTAAAAGTAAAGTTTATATATTTTTCCAAAAAATAGGCATGCAAGGTGTTAGGAGACCTGATAAAGCGTCAATTCCCACAAATAGCAAAATTTATGCTTGTACCCTATTGTTTCTATGGAAACAAATCAAAGTAAAACTTTAACCAACCACTAAAAAACTGGCCCTAGCTGTTCTCCATAAATCCTTCCGCAACCTTTTGTAGAACTCGAGCTAGGATTAAAGAAGCAGACCATTATAAACACTGCAGTCACTGTAGCTAATTTTCACTGGACTACCTTCCTAGATTAGGTTGAAACTGCATTATTTGAACATCTGCTATCCTCATCAAACAGATCTACGCTTGGGCGGATGTAATTTGGACGCTAACCGACTGAAGTACCCACTATGCATAGAAAACTATGAAATAGAAAACTAAAAAAAAGGTAGAACGTGTCGCGGGACACACAGTAGGAACTTTAGCTCCTTTTAAGCAAAAAGTAATACATTTGACGTTATATCTAGATAAACAATTTGCAAAGCCTCGGTGGCCGAGTAGTAAGCAAATCAGACTCTCACGCGGTAGACCCGAGTTCGATTCCCCGTGAAGATGTTTTTTTATTGTTAATTTTATTTTTAAATAATTATTCTGCTCGATATTAATAACGACAACAGGTAGACGTTTGAAATATTTAGCAGAATATTCATTATTATAGATAATGGTACGGTACCGAATACGGTACCTTTCATGAGGGAGTCCGACTAGCAACATCTACTTATAACAGCATCGTATATTTGAAAAAGGAAACCGTAGCATTAGGTATACAAATTGGACATTCAAGAACTGTACGTTTACCACAAAATTAGTGGAAACATAAAATTGAATGGTTAAATTTTCAATTTGAAGTTATATTACAGTTTATATAAATTTTTATTTTCTAGATTTTTTCTTAAGTGGGTCGTGGAAAAAATATGCTGCTCGACTCGTGTGGATTGTCCATATCGCACTTGAACGAACGCCTACGGCGTCGTGTTCAAACTTCCTCATGCGATATGGCCATCATATCCACACTAGTTGCACAAACTACTATTTCTTTCAAAATATGCCCTTTTACATTTAAAAACAACCTGCCAAATGTCAAATCAATTTATACATCCATTTTAGAGTTATCGAATTAAAACATTCGTTTTCAAAATTTCAACACCATGTATTTCGAAAAGTAAATGTGCTAGCCCTTAATCGCGCAAAAAAATTATGGAAATAATAGTAAAAATTTATCCGAACAAATTCAAGTAGATCACCAGCACTGCGAATACCAGCTTTGCATAGAATTTTAATATAGCATCGGTGGTTCAGTAGTAGGATGCTCGCATTCCACGCGGGCTACCCGGGTTCGAATTCCGGCCGGAGCATATTTACCGCTGCTTCGTAAACGAGAGAGAGACTAAGGAGAGAGCACAAGCACGAAAGCAAGGCACATAACGAAGCAACGTAACATAACGAAGCGTAACGTAACGCGTAACGGTCAGATCTTTTTCGTCGCGACCCCTGGTCGCTCAAACATAACCTGACGTAAAGAACTAAAGTTCCAACAAGAAAACCCAGGCCCAAACCCGGTTGATCAAATGTATGTATAAAAATATCAGAAAATAAGAAATAGAAAACTAAAAAAAAACAAGTAAACCCAGGCCCAAACCCGGTTGATCAAAGTGTAACTATGTATAAAAATATCAGAAAATAAGAAATAGAAAACTAAAAAAAACAAGAAAATCCAGGCCCAAACCCGGTTGATCAAAGTGTAACTATGTTTAAAAATATCAGAAAATAAGAAATAGAAAACTATTGGGTTTTTCCAAATATTGGTGGTTATATTATTAAGATAAGAGTTATTTTATGACTCGGCCTACCTGCACTTCTTAGCGCTCAAAATACATGTCGGATTATCTACCCTTCTTGGTCAGACAGGTAAAGAAGGATGATTAGCGCCCAAATTACATCCACCTCTACGCTTTTTAGGTCACAATAAATTGAAGTATTTCTAATACATTTTAGCGAGCATTTTAGCGAATGCTTACCATAAATCATGGGATCTAATTGAATTTTTATGAAGTTTGTCGTCTTGTGCGTTTCATTTGACTTCGACTGTACATGAATAAAAATAGAAATTACATATCAACATTTAATTGAATATTTTCGTTATTTTTTTCTATAAAAAATTACAGTTTCTGAGAACGAACTACCAGTATATAAAAGAATTTTTTAACGTGAAGCAGACTCACATTTGATTTCCTGTCCGTCAGGCATTTCTCCAATGTTATAAACCCACACACCAACACCGAGATTCTAATGCGGTTAGCAGCAAACAAAAAAATCTGGTATTATAATATTGCGTAATTTGTCACCTGTTACGTTATTCACTTGCTGATTATAATAAAAGCGAATGCAGTTTTTTGTTTTTAAGTTAACTAGACGTATAAAAATACATGCTTATAGTTACATCGTACAAAGAATATGCATCGGCTATCTCATTTTATGTATATTTCAAGCACGATAAACCTGTATGTACTGTAGACTTAATTTTTAAAAAGAATAGTTAAGGAATTTATCATTCTAAACAAAGAATTTGAGGATATCATAGTTTCTATTTCATTTGCAAAAATACTTGGCTGCATATAGTGACGAAAATTTTCTTTTTTTAATAGGTCATAGAAAAAGGGGTTTTCTGTGTGTGTTAATCGCATTTCTTTTATCCAGTTGAAAAAAACCCCATGACTTTGTCTCTCACCCACCATCGTTTGCACTTTCAGCAGTTTGTCAAATGTACTATTCAATTCTTTGAACCTCTTTGTTTATGCATTTAGACACTAATGTTAGTGTTCGGTGGTTTTAGATATTTTTGCTTTTTGTTACTAATCGAATATCGAATCAGAATCACTCGCAATTTCAAATTGTAAACTGTAAACGTAAAGACCTACAATAAACACCATAGTTTTTTTTAATTATCCCGAGCTTCTAATTTTTTCCTACGAACATCAACCTAACAAAAACTCCACTGACACGGTCAGGAGGATTTTTACACGACTAATTCCCTCGTCTTAATTTCCACTAATCCCAAACGCGCAATTTTGAATTACACAAACTGACATTGAAATTTAATGTACCTAGAATCCGAAAAGTTAATAATATACAGGGTGTTACATTTAAAATAACAAAGTTGTCGTTCACTTTCGGTATAACCGAGGGTATAACCGTAAATGATATGTAATGTCAAAATATTTTCCATAAAAGTCGCCATAACTTGTTTTCGATCTATGCCAATTTTGGTGGAAATCGTGTTAGTTACCTCGTTAGTTACAGAATTGATAATAGGTTGCGATTCAACTATTTCCGGTTAAATATCAAAATGGTTACCGGCCGAGCATTAATAATATTTTTGGTTGATCAAGTTTCGTTAAGGTAGACGACAGACCGATTATATCTACGAAATTCTTGATCTTTCTGAGATATTCTCTTTTCCAAGACAAAATTTCATTACATCAATTAGGTAATTAAGATTAATAGGTAGCTTCATAGCCAAAATTTAATTTTTGCATTGTAATCCATTTGCTTCAACATATATTTCGTATATCCGCATTTTAGAACTTTATATACAAGATGGATTTTCTCGGGAATTTCTTTTCTGAAATAAAAAACTTAGGTGCTATTTTTTTATGAGGACATTAACAATGAAACAGATTTGTATTTGTTAATCTTTAAGATAAAAATTATTAATTTCCATATTTCAAAAAATGATTTGCACGTACCCCCATGATCCAACTCCAATAAATGATAATGTGAAAGTTTAATTATTAGTACCCTCGTTGGTACCATCTTTTGAAAAAAAAGTACCTAGGTATACCAATAGTTTTTTTAACGGAATACAAAAGGGCAGAAAATATATCATCCCGAATTAAAAGCTGAATTTTTTATTTTGATAGAGGGTTGTTTGGAAACATTTTTTAGTAAGAATGACCTTTGTCATATTCACTTTTCTTGTTTTCTTTTCCTTTTATTTAATTTCAAATTGTATCTCATACTTCCAAGCATAATTTCGATAGATTTAATAAGAGTCGGTTAACTTTCGGTATTAAATGGTTTCCCTTTTAACAAATTGAATTTTCATGGAAATTTTGTCACTTAATTTCATTTGAACTAAAGGTGAAAAACTTCTTAAAATCCTAAGACTTACATTTTTATTCAAAGTTAGGTGGTTTATCAAATGAGAATGCTGAATCCGAGGTTGAATCTTTTCTAACATTACATATTATATTTTATCTACGACCACCTTTAAAATTAGGCATTTACGAACCAAAAAGAATGTGAGAAATCATACATTATACCGAGCATTATACCTACATACGTTAAAAAGCGATCGTAAATGAAAAACGCTTTTTGTATGGGACTTTCATTATAACACCAAAAAGCGTGCGTAAATGACCAATGCTTTTTAAAAGGGGTTTTCATTTTAACACCCTTTTTTAGCTACATAATTATCTCGATAATTATCTAGTTGTCTTGAATTTAGTCGTTTGTTGTAGGTATAAACTTTTGTGTTGTCAGTAAATTTGTCAGAAGTGTCAGACATAGTGAAAACTTAAAAAAAAGACAAATTATCCAATGTTATAATTAGTAATTTAAATAACTGTCCTCATTTTACTGTTTAATTGAAATAATTAGAATTCGTTGTGTACTCGGTTGTGTATATATTTGTTTATAAAAAATTTATTTTTATGTTTTTTAGCCCCTTCAGAGCACATTTTTTTATTTTTTCTTCATGTGGTCGTAGATAAAGTTTTGTATGAAACTTGTGCGTGAAGTATTTTTGCGCACTTGTTGCAAAAAAGGCACGAGCGTAGCGAGTGCCTTGCATTTTCGCAACTCGTGCGCATAGGTATAACTTCATGCACTTGTATCATAAATAACTATTAAATAAATACTGCAAAATGCAACATATTGATTTTGAGACTTGAAATAACAGTAATCAGAAAAGTGGTTTATTGCATTCATAAATTGAAGGTTATTAAGCGAGCAATATTTACAGAAGATAATAAAACATACAGC
The DNA here is from genome assembly GCA_910591685.1 of Galerucella tenella. NCBI lineage: Eukaryota > Metazoa > Arthropoda > Insecta > Coleoptera > Chrysomelidae > Galerucella > Galerucella tenella. The sequence goes on from CAJUYH010002923.1 coordinate 23,805, forward strand.
TTTCTTTATGTCTGCAAAACAAAGAACTGCACTATTGGATATTCAGTGAAAAATTCAAATACCTTACACAACATATATTTAAAAAGAGGAAATAATATTCTTACCATTAGTTTTCTTGTCTAAAAATATTGTACAAATTTAAATAACCATAATAATACCTATGGACCATATCAAAAAGTAGGTATCACCCATTAGAATATTTGTACATTCGCTTGTATCTACTAATTTTTTAACAAATAATAAAAGAGAATAAATCATTTTGCAAATCCACCTGTATAGGAATTTCACAACTGCATTAATTTTAAAATCGAGACAAATAATTTGCCTTTTACCTGTTCTATAGAAACCAGTATGTCAACAAGAGAAGTTTAAAATACCAAATGTAAAACTGCTTAAAATGCGAAGTACCTGTAAACATAAAATTTTAAATTTAAAAAACTCACCTCGGGCAGATTAATTCCTAGATTATTTGCAAGATTATCCATTTTCAACAATGATTCATAAGAACATTTTTATGTATTAAACACCAGTTTTTACATACGAAAATACCGAACAGGTAGGTACTTAAGAAACAATCCAATCGTCGTGTATCTCGGAACTTAGATTAACTAACTTTAAACTTGTCACATATCACATTGCACTTATTTAGCACCTCATTTTGAATGAAAACAAAATTTATAAAACTTTTAAGTAACATTTAAGTCAAGTTTCCACATTATTCTATTCACCTTTTCGTTTAAAGTATAGCGTCACAACAACACCAACTTTATTATTGTGTTGTCGAAGCCGACCTGACTTCGAAGAAACTTAACAGGATCCCTTCTCAAGCTGCTTTGTGGTTCTTTAGATTCGTCCGATGTAACCATTAAAAACCAGTCAACCAATTTTATAATGAGCGGTTTACAGTGCGCGACTGTCGAAATATAAGCTGTGAGAGTGTAACAGACGATGGGACGGCATAGAACACGATAAGTTTCGGACTCTGTGTATTTTAAATCGCTGTAGCAAGTAGGATAGCAATATAAAAATATACTCGAGCTAACAAAGGAACATTGATTGGCTTGTTGTAGTCGGAGAAGAAATCTGTGTATGTAATAACCGAAATGGATGTGTTCAAATAAGGCTTTTTGTGTTTATTTACATATTTGCATCGGTAGGAAATCCTCCTATTAAATATTACTCAACATATAGTCTCGGTTTCAAGTGTTTATTAATAAAACCAAACAATTTAGGTTTACAAGGAATTTTCAAATTAGAAAAGATAAAATAAAATTTAAGTATAGTTGAAATAATACCCTTCTTGGTGTGCGTCATCGATTGTTAATCTCCTTCTATCACATTACGTAGGAAGAAATGGAAAAAAGGCAGGTTTGTGATTAATCCTAATAAAAATATCACAATAATGAACCATTTGAATGTTTTACAAACGTTAACCCTAATCTTTGACTTGCAAAAATTTGATTGGTTGATGTTTAGATTAAGCGCCATCGCAACCTATCAATCGCGAGGTTACAATACTACGAAGGCGTAACTTTCGTAGCGGCAATGTGTCTTACATCTTTTTCTACTGTCACACTGACAGTTCTTGTCAGGTGTGTACTTTGTTGCTTACGGTCAATTATTATTTATGAGAAGTGAATATTAATCTTATTGTTATAACTATCTAAATAATACAAAAATATGCCTAGATACACGAAAAAACATCAGCATTTTGAAAGTTCTGAAGTATTTTCACTTAGAAAAAGAAGATGGTAATTATTAATTTCATAGCCTTCTCGGCTTTGGCTTAATACGATCCTGATGATTTTATTTATCAAATTTAAGGTTAGCTATATGTCAAAATAGCAAATAAAATAAACGACATGCCGAAAACCCGGATATCTATACGTCACAATCGATGACGCACACCAAGAAGGGTATTATTTTAACTATAACATCAATAACTTTCCACTTTTAATATCAACTGTCGTTGTTCTGGCTGGAGTTGAACGGCAATTTTTAACACACTGGACACTTTTAAACAATAGTTATGTATGCAACAAATGCAAAAAGTAAGTGTTTATTGCACGCGACGTAAAATTGAGCTGCTCAACACGTTAAGTGTAATAAACACTTTTTGCATGAGTTGCATGCAATATTTTTTCTACGTTCATGAAAAAACCAAAAAATGTCTTATTAAGGTTGCTCTAAATGAAATAAAAATGGCGTCAATTTTAATATTTATGTTTTTCAGGATGATGATGATGATAAATACAGTTTTTTTGCATGAACCTATGAAAAATACTTTAAAACAAAATATTTTATTTATTTACAATATCCTACGGGAGATACCCAATTTACAGGATAAGGTTAGTAGTAGTTAGAAAAATAACATACGATAATTTACAAAAAAAAAACTATCACAATATATAAGAAACATTACAATAAATATGTATGCTCAAACTACACATATATCATAAATTGAACTAGCACCAATTGGAATCAAAATATAGAATAAAAGAGAAAAAAAAAAGTTATTAAAAGTTATTAAAAGCTGTTTCGCATCTAAGATAGATTTAGGTTTCTAAACAATAACGTCTAATTGACGATTGGCTGCAGTTTAAAATGTCAACAGCTTTTTCTATATTAGAATAATTTTCAATTAGAAACTGTAGAGGTGAAGATTTGTATATATTAGTTCGATAAGTTCGTTGAAAAAACAGTTGATTATTTCGGGAATTAAACCTAGGAACATGATAATCTAACATGGCAACCAGATCATTACAGTCTAATTTCTGGTGTATGATTCTATATAAAAATAATACAGAGTACATTGACCGCCTTCTCAGCAGACTGTGTGCACCAAATCGATCATAAAAGTACTGTTGCGATATATTCCGCGCCGGATACAAACCATCCAGAATGAAACATGCTGACTTAAAGAAGCGCCTCTGGATACGTTCGATTGCAGAAATATGTATATTATAAATAGGATTCCATATAACACTGGCATATTCCAGTTTGGTCCGTATAAATGCAGAAAACAGTGAATTCATTGTAGTAAAAGATTTAAATAGTTTCATGTTTCTAATTACGGATCCGAGAATGCGATAAGCGCTTGCAGTGATTTTATCAATATGCGCAGTGAAAGTTAGTTTAGGATCGTAATAAACACCAAGATCTTTAATTAGGTCAGGTCGTACCAATACCGAGTTATCTAGATTATATTGAAACACAATGCCTAGCTCCTTCCTGCAAAAAGACATGACACTGCACTTACTGACATTTAGGTACAACTCATTTTCTATACACCAGTCATTTAGTAGTTCGATATTATTTTGGAGTTTAATGCAATCACGGATAGAATCGATTCTATGAATTAACTTGAGATCGTCAGCATACAACAAAGCTTTTACATCAATTCGAGACAGAATGTCATTAACATATAAAATAAAAAGAAGTGGCCCCAAGACAGAGCCCTGAGGTACTCCAGAGGTTTGATAAAAAACCGTTGAATTATAACCAAGACATTTTACAAATTGCGGTCGACTGGATAGATATGATTTAAGGAGATTTATTAGTGTTGGATGAAATCCTAGTGTGTCCAGTTTAACTAGTAAAATATTGTGATTGATTCTATCAAACGCCTTGGAGAAGTCAGTGTAGACTACATCTACCTGACTTCTTTCATCTAACGTCTCTGCAATGAATTGCGTTTTGCAGAATAAATTAGTGATAGTTGACCTACCCGACATAAAACCATGTTGGTTTGGTAAGATAATATGTTTAACCTTATTGGAGAGATATTCATGTATTGCTATTTCGAACACCTTAGAAAAGTTATTCAGAATAGTTTTTGGCCTATAGTTGGTTATATCATTCTTATTATCCTTTTTGAAAATAGGACATATATATATATATATGAGGCCTTCCATTTATCTGGAAAATAAGAACTTTTCAAAATCAAGTTGAAAATTATTGTTAATTGCTGAGCCAAAGCTTGGCGGCAGTCTTTAATCAGGTAGGCAGGTATACCGTCTATTCCAGCAGTGGTTTTTGGTTTAAATTTTTTTAAGGCAGCCAAAACTTCTTTCTCTGAGACACTAGTAATATTTATAACATCATAATTAATCGGATCATTATGAGAAATATTACCATTGGAAATCGTATAATTGCTTGAGAAAAACGTACCAAAACCATTAACTATATCCTGAACGTTGTCCAGTTTCACATTATTGAAGAACATAGTATTGGGGATTGTCGATGATACGCCTTTTTTACTGTTGATAAAGTTCCAGAATGATTTAGGTTCAAGCAAAATGTTTTCCTCGGATTTTCTAACATAATGTTCATATGCTGTTTTGATTTTTAATTTTAGCTCTGATCTACATCTCGAAAAGTCATGATAAACCTGAGGGTTTCGAGTAAGCTTATATTTTTTGAATAATTTATGTTTAATTTTAAGATTTTTAATGATATCATAGTTGTACCAATGCGGATATTGTTTTTTAGTAAACCTTTTTTTGGGAACATATAGTTCAAAAGAATTATTAAGTTTTGCGTAAAGGAGATTTACGCTGTCTTCAACATTAGCGCAGGAGTTTAAGATAGTCCAATCAATATCTAGTATAATAGATTGGTACAAAGCTGGAAGATCGGCCTTTTTTAAATTATAACCTGTGCCTGATTGAGGGGGTAGGAAGTTTTTACATTTAATAGGGAAATCAATTGTCAGAGAAGGATGGTGAATATTTTCTGGAAGTAGTATGTCTGGTGCTCTCTCCACTTTACATTCTTCAACATTACATAGAACTAAGTCGAGAAGACGATTGTTGCCGTTTAAGACTTCATTAAATTGGGAAAGCTTGTAAAAATTTTGAAAGTTGATTAGAGACTGTACTCTCCTAGAAGCAGTTAGAAATTGAGAGGATTTAGATACTGCATATTCAGCTATATTGAAGTCACCAACAACTAATAATTTATTATCATATAAGGTGTGCAAGGAGGAGATTCTGTCGAAGAGTATGTCTAAATCACTGGGAGGGACTTGAGGAGGAATGTACAAATTCACAATCATTAAGAATTCATTATTGTATTTTAACGTTACTGAGATCATATCTATGGTAGGCAAGTCAGGAAGTAGATCACGTGTATTTATCTCATTAGCAGATACTGAAAATTCTTTTCGCACCGCTAGCATACAACCCCCGCCCCTAGCATTATTAGTTAGGTGGTATTGTCTGTCGGAACGAAAAACATTGAATTCTTGTATATTGATAAATTCAGAGTCGGTTATTGAGTCTACCAACCATGTTTCAGTAAGAGCCAATACATCGTATTGCACAGCACCAGCTGAGCTCATATAAAGATCTTGGGTCTTCGTCCTTATACCCTGCACATTTTGATAATAAATAGTAATTAAATTAGAGTGTGAATTTTTAGAAGTATTCTTCAATGATGATTGCTATTTAGTCGAGGATATTGTTTTTAAATTTAGTGAGGGTTTCTCTATATACATAGCAGTTATTATTATCGATAGCTGTATGATTTGCGGGAACTGAAGCAGTTGTAGTTTTATTGTAATTATGGCAATTTATGCAATATTGGTTTGTTTTTGGACAGTCTTTGAGTTGATGATTCTGTGCACACAGAGGTCATAAGAAAATAGATGAAGTATGATGGTATCCGGAACATTTGAAGCAACGTCTTAAATCTATAGCGTTATATATATTACAATAGTCATAACCTACGAACAGTTTCCCCAGAGCTAAAATATGTTTATAGGTAGATATGTTACATTGTATAACTGCCTGATAAAGCTTGCTATTTTTCTTTAACGGAAAGTTGGAAATTACTTTGAGATCACCTGTTATATCATCTTTATTTTGTATTTTTATACGATTAACAAGATCTTCATCAGACAGCTTTTCCGACATGCCTACAATTTTAAATCGTGGATTTAGTACAGGAACTTCCTTAATAGTATATTTGTCACCTAGCCGCTTATCAACCATTTCCCTCAGTTTGTCACAATCTTGAGACTTATCACAGCTTACCATTAGCCCACCGTCTTTAACACTAATTGCCTTAGTAATGTTTATATTCGTAGAAACAGGGTTGACGCTTTTAATCAAATCATTTTTTGTTGCAACAGAATCTTGTTTATTTTTTGGTCTGATTATGTAAGAAGGTTGTTTTTGGACAACATGAGAAAATAGAGGAGTAGGACCAGGATTCGAATGAGGGTTGGTAAAAGCAGCATCCGATCGAATCTTCGGCAGTATCTCCTGATTCAGCTCATTTTTTAGGGTATCTAGAATTTCATCCTTCGCCGCAAATAGATCAACAATCTTTTTCTGAATCTCATTCTGCATGAATTCCTTAACAAATTTAATGGATTCATCTATTATTGTTAACTGATGCTCGTAATCTTTTCTTGTACATTTATCTCCAATATCGCATTTCTTTTTATATTGGTTGCATAAAAAAAATAGATTCTTACTTTTATCAAGCATAGAAAATTCAACACTTGTCAATCCTACACATGAATAATGAAACCATTTTGAACATACGCCTTCACATCCAACGAGTCCATCACCTTTATTTGCTTTGCATTTATTACATTTCGTAGAATCATTCATTGTTGAATATTATGTTCCACCACTGGTAATTAATATACGATTAAACATCACCAAGACAAAAACTGGACTTTTGTATAGAATTTGAGGATATATTTAACTGTTTATCCAATAAAGCAGATGATAACAGTAACAAAACAAATCGAATTATTACTCACATGAAGCAGCATATTTTAAAGTATACTTTAATCTAAAAACAATGGTTTTCCAATGCAGATTTCCACTAATTTTTTTAGTTTTAGCACAGAGCGATAAACAACACGTCAACACACGTTATTCTTCACGTTCGACAACTAGTGCTATGTACCAATAAAATGCTCATTATAATATATAAAAAATATTGCAGTTTAAAATACATTAACAAGTAAAAACTATTTATTTTTTAAATCGTTTTATAAGTGAAGTTAATTAGTTCTAGAAGTAGGTAAATATTAAGTATATATTGTTTATGTAATTGTTTATCGGTAATTCTGATATCATTCATATCATTATCTGCTAATTATACAAAGATTAAGAATTTTTCAAGATTGCAGACAAATTTATTTAATAACGAATTTTATGGTAAAAGTTACCTTACAAAATAAATTGGGTACCATGGTGCGTTCAGCACTTTTTGGATGAGGATAAAATATCGAACTCGCGTCATCGTCAGGCTTTCCATTTTATGCAACACACAATATGGGCGGGGTTTATTTTTGTGTGATAATTTTTTACTGAATATAGTAACCAATCAAATTATTTAATTTCAAGTCATGTGCCTGCGGCCTTGGGCTATTATCAAGCGACACGCTTTCAGCATTCTCTATGACAAAATTATCTCGGTATTATCAAGACCCTAGGGGTATTACTACTGAAAATTCCCATTTGCCATGCGAGTAACATACAAATTTTAAAAGAGAAACATTTATTTGCAAAAATGTATATCCTCTCAATCCTCTATTCCTAACTGTTTCAAGCCTTCCTTAAGAGCATCAATTCCTAATTTCTTCCTAGGTCGTCCCCATTTTTTCTTACATTCAAGAAGCATCTTCTTCACATACCTTCCGTCATCCATCCTACTCACATGTCCTAACCATCGAAGCCGCTGTGCTTGAATTTTACTTGTAATGTATCATGCCTTATACATGTCTTGGATTTCTTTGACTGTTCTTATCCTCCACTGCCTCGCATCCTCAATGATTATAAGAAGTTTTTTACCTAATGGTAAAATAAAATAAAATATGTAAATGAGCTCATTCATCCTTAAATTTTTCTTATAATCTTCCGTTCTCACCTCTCCAGTTTACTTTTATTCTTTTTATTTGATATCCAAGCTCCACTTCCGTGTAATAGAGTAGGTTGTAAACAGGTTTTGTATAGTCTGACACAATTGTTAATTTGTTAATTTTGATTTTATCATGCTTTCTCCCAAGGCTCTGCTGGCCTTCATTTTGTCTATCTCCACATATTCATCGCTTTTATCCATCACTGTTACTCCCATATTATATTCAATGTTAGTTACTTTTTGAATCGAATAGTTTTCGCCACTGCTTGTTATGTCTCTTTTTGTGTTTTCGCCGGTACCCATTTCTAAATATTTAGTTTTTCCTCCATTTATATAAAGACCATACTGTTTCGATGTATTTTCCAGATTTGTAAAGATTTGCTTTAGTTCCTTTTGTGATCTTGTTATTATTGCGATGTCGTCGGCGTAGGCTATCACTTGGTGTTTTTTATAATATATTATCGCTTTTGGATCTATTAATTTGTCTCTTATTATACTTTTTAGTACCGGATTGAATAGAACGGTCGAAAGTGGATTCATTTGTCTGGATACAGTGCCTTCCACCAAGACTTTGTTCGAGAATTCAGTTAGTGTCATTCTTACCATTATTAGTTTTAGTTTTAGCGACAGTCCCAGTCTGCTCATTACCATGTAGGTCTTTGGTCATGTAGGTACATGTTTTGTCTGTCAATTGAGTCATTTGCCTGGTTCACAGAGGCGTATCCCTAATATACATATGTATATTGAAAAATTCTTAGCCTACTATAGAACCAAACAAAATTTCAATGTTAAAATATTTTATTATTCAACATATTATCTTCTTTATTGTATACATTTATTACAGCGAACATTCCACGTCTCTAGACCTTTCAAAAAAAATGTTTCTTCTTGCTGTGCAAACCAGACCTCCACAGCTGTTATTACCTCCTCGTTGGAAAAAAAATTTACGACCTTTTAAACTTTTTTTCAGTTGAGGAAAGAAATGATAGTCAGACGGAGCCAAATCTGGTGAATAAGGGGGGTGTTCTAGTAATTCAAACCCTAAATCAAGAATTTTTTGCATGGCAACATGAGATTTGTGTGCAGGGGCGTTGTCCTGCAAAAAAAAAACACCTTTGGATAGTTTTCCGCGTCTTTTCACTTCAATTTTTTCCCGTAGAGTGGTCAGTAATGTCGAATAGTAATCTCTGGTTATTGTTCTACCCTTATCCAAAAATCAATCATGATTACTCCATGGCAATACCAAAAACTGAAGCAAAAACTTTTCCAGCAGATTTTTGGACACGAAACTTCTTAGGTCTTGGAGAAGACGAAGGACATTGATCACCAACGGTATTAAGCATAATTATCTTCGTAAATCTGCTTACCTCTTAACCCTTTTAAATACAGGTACTTGATGATGGCTCGATACGCCAATTTTTTGATTTTCACAATTTCGGTGGACATCTTTTTCCTTTTAATTTATTGCGTAACTCTGGTTTACTTTTTTGACGTCCAACTGACCCTTCTAATGAGTTATTGTTCGTTGCTATGGTAACGCAATATTTTGTTTATGCATGGGACTGGTCTAGGTTAACTAGATATCAATACATCCTCGTATTATCGTTTTATGAATGTTTCTAAAGTCTTAGTTTTGTTTCATCCTTTAGAACCTCCTTTAGCTAACTGGTCCGCCAATTCATTACCAACCATCTCTTCTTGTGTTGGCACTCACACAACATTGTGTTGTTTATTGCAAGCCTATTGAGGGATTGATTACTTTTTTTCACCAGTCTTCAGACCTAGTTGTTGGATTACTGACAGTTCCAAGCAGAGCCTGGCTATAGCTAGTGAATATTTTAATTTCTTGTCTGGTACATCCACTTCTGCTTTTTTCATCAATACAGGCTTTAGTGGCAAAATCCTCTCTGCTTGAAACACAAATAACATATATCGACCAAGGTTGAAGAACATTCTCTTTCCTATGCCAACACCAGTGCCATAGTTTATCGGTGAACCAGATGATTTCTCCAGAAGAATTGCCATCATCGCCTTTGCCTTTACAAAAAGTTCAAAAGAGAGAACGCTAATATGTGCTTCCATGGTTCTTGGCCTTATCACAGTTGTGTAAAGCAAGAGAGCTACCTCGGTTCGTATTCCCCAGGTTCTGCCCATATATTTTCTGCATTGTCAGAAAAGCCTAGTTTCCTTGGTAGTAATGTTTCCCAGGAGTGTCCCTTAAGTTTGCAATCAAGGGTCACTCCTAGATTTATGTGTGTGGAAAGTAATGCTCACGAATATTTGTTAATTGCACTCGCACTTGCTTATACTTGTCTATATCCACGGGCTGTACTGATTCAAATGGAATTCACGCTCGTTTTTGCTTGCATTTGCACGCTGCAAGGCGAGTGCTCGTACTTGAACATAGTAACTAGACACGTTTGTACTCGTTAAAACTCGCAATATGTAGTGAAATGTGTCTTATAAGTAAATAATGTAAGTAATGATTCAAGATGAAATGGAAGAAGCACAGGCTCAAAATATTAGGGTAGGGCGGGGCTAGTTGAGCATAGGGGCAAGTTGGGCAATCGAAATATCTCGAAAACTATACACGGCACGCGAAGGCATCAAATAGCGAAAAGAAGGGGTCGCGGGATGCGAACTCATCACGAGACTGCCAGTGGCAGTGGCGACTAGTCGATCGAGTGGAGTACAAACGCGCATTGTTTTTTTTTGTAGCCAAAAAGTGAAATAATTATAAAGCGGAATATTTCGTCTGTAATAGTTATATGTTATCCGATTTTAATCAGGTGAGTGTTAAACTTCCATACATTCACAGTACTTTTGATATGTATAAATATTTAGGGTATAATTCTAACAGGTTTTTGACAACCTCACTTTTGTTTTGAAATTTCGGATTGGGGTTAGTTGACCTTAACTAACCCCACGACTTAGAAATTAAAGTTATATATTCTTTTTAGGATGCGGACTTACAAAAGAAAGACTACGAGATGTTACTTTACTCAAAACTTAAATTATACTGCAAACCCACTAGCCTTGGTAGGGCAACATCATTTAATGCTCAGATGCTTAAGATACATTGATGTTTTGTTGATTCTATTTTCGGTTTATTATTCAAATGAAATTACTTTTAACTGGGTTGTTTTTTCACTAAAAGACTATAAATAAAAAGTTGAGTATCAAACAGACATTTTATTTCATGTCTAGTTAACAATTAACCAATCATTTCGTTAGACATTCAAGTGCTCAATTTGCCCCATACCCTTGCTCAACTTACCTCACCCATGGGGTACGTTGAGCATACTTCACTTTCTGCATTTAATCAGCTGTAGCTCTCAAATTTGACTCCTAAGAAATAAATTACTATGGACACTTTTGCAAACAGATAAATTCGTGATTCGTCAGTATGCATTACAAGCCATTAATACTTATCGTTGAAGAGCTATAGCCACTCAAATGAAAAAGTGCCCAACTAGCCCCGCTCTACCCTACTATCTGACGCAACTTATTTGAACGAGATAGTGTTAATGAAAAAGTTAGAGATTAAATCTTTTTTTATAGTAAATTGGAAGATTTTGGATATATGGACGTAACAATTTGAATAAAGGGGCTATGAGATATGGAAAATAGTAGGCACCATTGACATACAGATCGAAACATATTAAAATTATTCTTTATTCTCAAAAGCTATTAGTTTTCGAGATATCCGCATTTTAAGAACACCCTACATAATTATCATTTCATTTATTATCACCTGTAGGTATAAACTAGTATAAAGCAACCATTATGAACTTAATAACTTTTAATCATGTAACTATAGTTTATTATTAAACGAGCAATTTATGATAGCCATAATTCACGATGGGTGACGTTTGCGTCACGAGCCGCAGGCGAGGGGCGCAAGTCACCCAAGTGAATTATGGCCATAAATTGCGAGTAGAATACTATACTTTGTCCACGACACTTAATTTATTTATTAACAAATAAAGTCAGTAGCGATTTGGCATATTACTAACCTCAAAATGTTGTGGCAGCTACTTCAAATAATTTGACATATATGGAGATGGGCGATACTGTAGAAAGTATCAATACAACGTACCGTTATAAATATATTGTTTTGAAATACTTAATATTAGAAAATATCGTTATGAAAAGTATCAATACTAAAAATTACAATATTTTATAGATACGATATATGTCCGAAACAAATTTCCTGAACAAAATACACAGATTTAATAGTTTATTTCATATTGTACCCCCATCTCTAGTCGGGAATTATGAACCATAATACACTACAGTTGATATATGGGTACCATATACCTTTAGTTAGGAGGTAAAATATTGACTTATTATTAGGTGGTCGTGGACAAATATTATTATTAATATGTTTACAAATATTCGGAGTTACTTTCTACCTTCATATATAAATAAATTAACAAACAGTAAATCATCTGTCAGTCAACATCAAATTCATAAACATTTATGTAAAAAAA